>SNQJ01S0013161.1:31932-49562 GCA_010110895.2 Picea sitchensis
CCCCCTAGGAAGCGCCCGGCGCAACGGCAGAGCCCTAGGTGAAAGGATCGTCAGACGCAGTCGTCGTATCTGACGCACCCACACACACACACATGCAAAGAATATAACACATACCCGACAAAAATGAGGAAGGGTGTATGTTCGGTGTTATCCAACACCCCAAGCTAAAAGTATAGTCAAGTCAAGTCTTTGGAGTCTAGCATGTCATGAAAATACTTTGATATAAGTTTGGTTTAATTGAGAGTTCTTGTCGTGGCATTTAGTTTGGCCAACTATTGTCAGAAGTTTGAGTCTATGTTGGAACTGGGCATTCCAACATTAGACAAATTTTATTAAAACATGTTGCAGGAATCATTAAGTACCAGACACAAATATTGAATACATGAAGAATATCATGATGAAGATCTTAAGTAGGCAGAAGACAGAAAGAGTCAAAATTTGACAAAGATGATGTAGCCAAAGAAGGATGAAAGAAGACTAACAAAGAAAAGAGGAAATTGGTGGCAAGAAGAATCCCTACAACAATTGAGGCTTGAAAGTGAAGAGTAAGGAACAAATAAAAGCTTAGAGAGAAGTTCCAAGGTGAATAAGGACCGTGGATACCAAAAGAACATGTTTAGAGAAAGAGACAACCTAGGTGAGGTATCTAGCAAGGTGAGAAAGACTTGCTGAGGAAGAAGGTGAGCACATTAAGGCCTGAAGTGAAAGAGAAAGAGAAGGAAGAAAATGCAAACTTCATGATAGAAGCAGGTGACATAGGAAAGTACAAGCAAATAAGAAAGTTCAAGCATAATGCAGACTTTTGGACATGAGTAGAAGAAGCAAGGGCATATTCAAAAGGAAAGGATGGCGAAAGATGAAGCAACGAGGAGAATGGCACATGAAAATGGACAAAATAATGAGGTAGCAGAAAAAGCGCGAGAAAAGGTAGACGCAGACACCAATTAGAAGCAAGGAGTAGGGAAGCAAAGCAAGGTAAAGAATAAATAGTTCCGTGTGCCAATGCAGATGTAGTAAATCCATGGAAAAGGCATTACTAAGAAGTTTAATGGTCCTTGAATAATGTTTTGATGAGAAAATGGTCTTGATCATATGTTGTAAAATGGCTAGAATAGCCTAAGATGTATATGAAATTATATGTACCTAATGTAAGCCTGATGAGGCATGTATTCCCCATAAATTGTTATATTAGAAGGAGAAGCTCGATTGTGGGTAGAATCACCGATTTGAGGTAGTCCACGACTGGCAGAATATTTGAGGCAACCATAGAGATTTCAAGTCATGAAAAAGGGACTTGAGTAGTTAAGCATGAAAGGGAGATTTCAAGTCATAAAAAAGGTACTTGTGTGGCAAACTATGAAACAAAAGTTTGTGAGATGGCAACAAAGAGTGGGCCAAAGGAGCCAACATTGATGAACTCGTGGACATGAGCCCATGAATAAGTTTTTCCTTGGTTGTCTGATGCAGGAGCATCGAGAGCATGGTTATCGGTAAGCCAAAATCCTAGGATAATGATGATGATGATGTCGATGATACGGGGGGAGTAAAAGGTACATATCTGAAAACTTGTGATGGAAGAATGGTTGATGAACCATGTACGAGGAAAGGTTTCCTAGAGAATTGACAGATACAATTACTGGCAACCCATGTACTCTGGTGGATGGTAATCTTTTTATATGGACTTCAACGATGCTTATGTTTGCAGGTACAAGAGGATGAATGAGAATGAAGACAGAAGACCAAAAGACCAAAGATCGCAGAGGATAGTGAGCAGTGAAGACAAAGAAAATGAAGATGAAACTAATTCAAAGGACCAAGTGGAAAAGACAAATAATTTTATCACAAGTATTCATTAAGGGGGGAGTATGATAAAATTAATCCTACTTGTAATCATGAATAATGTGTAAATAATATGATGGAATTATAATGATGTAGACTAATTCTAGAAGTCTATGTGAGAATGAGAGATGAGGAGAAACGAGGGAAGTTAGGGATGGAGATCTATTGAGAGATTCATGGAGATATCGCGAAGAGAGTTATGGAGATGGTTTGAGCTAACCATCTAATTATGAAATAGTTGTTATGGTCACCTATCATTATATAAGGGACCATTTGTACACTAGAATGTAACACACAAGAATGGTTGGTTGAATATTATAATTTCCCCTTCGGGTTTTTTTTGAAGCATAGTCTTCCAGTGTTCCTTGCTTTGTATAATGTGTTTGTGCATGCCTATATGTTGCGGGATGGCCGGGTGCATCATGGAGTTATCCTTCATGTCCAATTTTCTATAGCGTGTCATATATGTGAGCTTGAATCCAACCACCAAACATCATTGATGTGAGATGTACTTATTTGTATAGCAACAAATAAGTAGTCCCGTTTATCATCCAATCTTTTGAATGCTCTCTAACAAAGTTATATTTTTGAGGTTTATTCTTCGGACCGACATTTTTTTGACCCGAATAATTTTGACTTTGAGGATTTTGCCAACAATCTTTTTGAAAATGCCCATTTTCCTAAAAAAAGAAACCTTTGAAATCTAAATTAGAGTTACCTTTATGTTGATTGTATTGTTTCTTTTCCTTTGTATTTTCCTTCCCTTTGCCCTTTACCATAAATCTCTAGTGGATGTGCTTTCCTCTTCGCATAATTCCAACTATTTCTCCATTAACAATTTGAAAAGCTCTTCAAGTGTCAGTTGTTCAATTTTACTAGTTAATTTCAAGGAGGTTTGTAAGGGTTTATAAGAAGATAGTAAGGCTCTTCGTGTCAGAGTTAGCAACTCCTTATCTTTTATATCAACACAGACCATTGCCAATTCATCACTCACTGATCTAATTTTGGACACTAGTTCTTCTACCTTAGTGTCTTTGATTTTTTGTGGGATGGAGTACAATTTTTAGATTCCATATATGAGACTCATCAACAATTTCAAATATGTTATTGAACTTATTCAATGCAACTTTTGCATCTTTTAGATTTATTGAAATGTTTTATCATAGATTCAATCACTAACAAAGTTAATTATTGATAGGGTCTCCTTATTTTTGTTTTCAAATTTTATGATAGCATCGTGATTTGTTGTGGTTTCAAAGTTAATATTGACAGGGTCTCTTTATTTTTGTTTTCAAATTTTATGATAGCATCGTGATATGTTGTGGTTTAGTTTCAACACAATCCACTATTGGGTGTGTAGGTGCCCCCGCTTCTCTATTCTTGTCACTTTGTTTTGTAATTTGAGTTTCTTTCCTACCATATTCTTATTTTTATTTCAATTTGAACCTCTATTTTGCAATAGTAATGTGTTGATTTACATCTAGACACATTACATGTGGTATCAAAGCAATGTACCTTTCTCTTAATAGCTTCAACATTATTCACTGCTCTTCTAGTTATAATAATTGCTTTGTCGAAAGAATTAGGTTCAAATATTCCTCCATTTGGATTTTTGACCTCATATTTGAGATGGAGATATTTTGCACTAGATTTGCAAATAATTTGACCTTTGATTCCAAGATTTGGAACTTCTCAGTGTATTGTTCGACACTCATGCCCTTTTTGAATAAGTGCATACTTTGAACATTGTAAGGCTCATCCCATTATGGTCTTCTTTTTGAGTTATCGCATTTGCAAGCCAAAATCCCCTTTAGGGTTTTTAGGGATCTATATCTCACTCCATCTATGGGCCGTTCCATCTAAATGTTGTAGGGCCACGTTTAATTTATCCCCCTAGATGTAAATATGTTGCAATTTGTATCAATTATTAGACCATGGTAAGTAGATTCTGCACCCAGAAAATAACCTCAACAATAGGTAGCTAGAAAGTTGAAACACTCCAATCAAAAGAACTTTTGAATATGTTAATCTACAAACACATAATACAAACAACAAATACATATATATGAACTCTCAATCACATCTATCTCTTATTTGAAAACTGAAGAAAGAAATACACTGCAATAGCTCAAAACTAAAACTAACTAAACAACATAGTTACATCTCTTTTATAGAATATGAAGAGGAGGGAAAATACAGTGAATTTGGACATATGCAAGAAGCACTTGATTTGAATGTGTCAAACCCTAACCCTAATATGATCACGTAGTGCACCCCCCTACATGGATAGGAGTGCTAGGAATGGAACTTCCCAACTGGAGATGACTAAGTCAAAGCATGTAGTCATTGGACCTTTGAAATGGAGATGGACAACTGCATGTGCACTTATATTCTTGGAATAGAACCCTTCATGCAATGCACCTTATGTTGCTTGAGGATCTATAGCCTCTCTAAGAAAAAGCCATGCATGCAACCTAAAATTGAATCAAACCGACAACTGAAATGAAGATAAAACTAAAGACTGGTGCATGCGCCCTCCTAATTCACCCCCTACTGTCTACATAACATCATCTTGCCCCTCAACCCAACCTAGTCTAGTGCCAACAATAGCTTTGCACAAATCTCAAGGTGAAGGATATGCTAGAACTACTATGCCATGGGGAAGGAGAGTCAACTACTGAGCAACTGGATACAATTCTAACACTTTGAAGGCTAACTTGATCTTGCTTATGCACTTATGCGCTTCCACTTAGCCTCCAAAATCGTGTCGTGGGATCTTCATATGTAGATTGAAGGTGAGTTTGTGAGAGTTCTGCGCAATGGGTGAGTTTGGAGGGGTGTCACCTTCTGTTCCACAAGGGTTGTCACCTCCTGTTCCACAAGGGTTTAAATCTTCCTCTACCTCATTAGAGATTTCAGGGTCTTGGAGTGAGGTATATGGGTCCATGGTCCTTTTGCCCAAGGTTTACATACGTCATATCATTTCTTTTGCAAGCTTTGTGAGGCTTTTGTCTAGAGCATCACTCATTGTCACATACTAGGATTTTTACCTTGATATATTTTTGTATTTTTGAAACTATGCAACATTAGCGAAAATTCATGGATGCTACGACACCAACTTGTAGTGTTTATGTACACAAACTGGAACTACTATTACAATTATTAACGTAATCGAAGTTGACAACTAAGAATAATAGAAAACAAAGAGTCAAAAGTAGAGAAAATATCGGGGACACTTGCATACCCAAGGGGTGGATTGCACCTGCAAATTCGAATAATGGAGGAATACTTCTCCAAATGAACTAGTTGATTTTATTGATAAAATCATAAGAGTTACAAATGAGAGGGGGAAAACTCCTATTCATACCATAAAGAGGTAAAATCCTAGCTTAAGGCTCAACTTCATGTCACTAATAAAAGCGATATAGATTCTTATTACATAAAATCGACAATTTTTATTTTATTTTCAGGTAATATTTTTTGGGGGAAACCTCCAGGGCACTTCCCCTCCAGGGTACCGAGGGAAAACCCTAGATTTTTCAAGGCACAAGGCCAGGTCAACAAGTCATGAATAGATCATATATAACTCATCAACAATTGTCTCACTAAGACCAAACATATCCTAAAGTGGGATTTGAAGTGGGTGGGAAGGGTAACAACTTTTCCTCACGGCCACTTGAGCTACACCAAATTGATATAAGAATGACTATTTACAAATATTAAATATGCTATTATAAAGGCCAAGGACTAAAGGATTATTACAAACCATAAACATATATACAAAAGAGCTCATGTACATAGAGTCTAATCCCCAATAAAGATATTGTGGTTAGATACACAACAAAAAGGTATTTGGTTGTTGTGAACAACAACCTCTTTTGCCGACAAGTAACGTTGCAAGTGCTTCAATACTTGAACCAACACATACATTTCTAGGTCATATGTTGAGTAATTTAGAACAATGCTTGAAAAAGTCTTGGAGTGGTTGGGGATGGGTCTTAGTTATTGCAACAATATCGTTCTTATGGCATGTCCAGATGTGTCCACCTTTATCTTGAAGGCTTGCATAATGTCATGTAAGACGAGAACATGAGCTATCACAACTCAGTGCTTGATCGCTTTGAATGCTCCCTATTGTGCAACACCCCTATTGAAACTAACTTGGTTGTGATTCAGTGCATCAAGATGGTGCGCAACATGGTAAAACTATGTAATAAGTTTCTAGAGTTAGTTCGCCATTCCCATGAAGCTTCATAGGCCATTAATGTTCTTCAATATTGGCTTGTTGATAGTGGTTCATCGGTGTTATGATCCAACGCCTTTAGGGCTTAACAACCGAATTGGACCGATGTTAAGTCCATCTAGGTTCAAATGGAATCCAAGATAAACAAGTTTTGCCCACTAGAATGTATACTTTTTCATATTTATAAGTAACCTCCTCTTTGTGCTGTTGCAAATGCTTGGTCCAGGTGCTTCAAGTGCCACCCCCCCTCCACGAGTTTTATTGTAATCTAGTCTATCATCTAGGTACATGATGACAATTAAGTCAAGATTGGGTCTAATCTCCCCATTCATCATTCGCATGAACATCACAAGGGCATTAGTAAACATTGAATGAGATCACCAATCATTCAAAGAGTTCTTGGTGTATTTAGAAGGTCATCTTCCACTTATCTTTTGGCTTGATATAGATCCGGTGGTAACTTGACTTTAGATTGATCTTATTGAATTATTTAGCAACCCGAGGTTGATCTATCAGATTGTTGACGCGGGGTAATGGATACTGCTTGATATAGATTTTGTTTAAGAGTTGATAGTCTACACTCTACATACATTTTCAATATGTTATCATTCTTTGGAACTAGAGCAATGGTAAATACATAAAGTGACGATCTGGGTCGTAAGTGCTTGATATCCAACTACTCATGAATTTTCTTCTTAATCTCCTTAGTTTTGAACAATGAAAACTTTCCCAACACCTCATTTTAAAAAACAAATTGTGGTTACAACTTAATAGAATGCTCCATTGTGCAACTTGAAGGCATCTTGTGCAGTTCGGAGGGGCTTCTGACTTCTCATGTCACGTTGGATTTGTGCATGATGAGGCCTCAGTGTCTCATCACACATGATTGTGGAGTGCCACTCTCTTCTCATTCTGTGGCTACAGGTTCACAAAGCAATTTGTCTCAAGGGTTGGATTAGTCTATGGGCTTCAACCGCTGAAACAAATGCTAAGGCTGCTGGATCTTTCGGTGATGTCACTGAGTAAGCTTGGCCATCTTTGACAAGTTTGCATTGGTTTAGGCATCGACGGTAGATTGCAATTTGATCCGACATGTGTGGATTGCCAAATATCATACTACACGCATCTAATGGAATAACAACAAACTCTACTTCATTAGCGTAATTTGTTGAGATAATGATCTTTACCTTGCACTTGCACTGGGTGCGCAAGTACTTGTAGTTGCTAATCCAACCCAAGGAGTAGGTTTCAAGATGCACGATTATAGGTAAACTATGCTTCACTACCACTTTTGACATGAGATCTCGCTTGCTGCCAATGTCAAGTATTGCAGTCACAAGTTTTTCTTTGATTTGAATCTTTATGAAGAATAACATGTTGTGCTTTATCTGACCAGAATGTGTTACTGTCCTCAAGGAGATGTCTTCCATCCTGTTATTGAGTACTCATATGTCCTTTTCTCCCTGCTTTGTCATGTTCAACTTCATATGTTTCTCTAGATGTAGCCTCCAATATTCGTCCTTTGAATGTCCTCTACACTTTGCAATAGTTGCAGAAGGGAGCATTATTCTTCTTTGGCATGCTTTGCCCCTCCTTAGGCGACTTGGAGTCCTTGCATAATCTTTCCGAATGGGCTCTTCTACACACCATCTTTTGTGACAGTCTTCTTTCCTTGATTGGAATTAGGGCCAACGACATTTAGGCTTCCTTCTAATTGGCAATATTAGTACCCTAGTGAACTTGGTCACCAACTTTGCTTCCTTGTCCATCACTGCCAGCTGAATTCTATAGTGGTTGAACTCCTAGAGGTAGGCATCTAATCTTTGGTTGGACTTTTGTCATGGGTATTGCCAGTGTTGTTGTTGCTTCTTCCAATAGTTGACTGGATAAGATTTGTCCTTGAGAGAGGCTTTGAATCTGTCCGAAGTCTTGGTTTGGGTAGCACCAAGGGTCACCTTGTGTTCACAAAAGTTCTCCAACCGTAGCAAAAGATTCACTGTGCATGCATAGCTTTGCAAAGGTAACCTTTTATTCATCTGTGAATTGTTGTACTTTGTAAAAGTAATCTAATTACCTCATCCGATCATCAAGTTGCAAAGCATCCATCAGACACTGGTATGATGAAATCTCCACCTTGGTTTCTAATTTGAGAGAGGAACTTAGATTTGGTGATTAGATACCGCACATAGTACTACCCAATTTTTGGTCGGAATTACTTCTTGATGGATTCTATGGATAGTAGCTGGTACAGCCGGGACCGACGATGCCATGTTTTGCATTAAATGGGCGATGTTAATCAATTGTCCATCCATATACTGGACCTCCATTTTGAGATTAGCAACTCCGGCTTTGAGTATTTCAATGCGACTCTGCAATTTGTCCTTTCATTTTCGTCTTCGTTTGAGAGCGAGTCTTGACCGTAAATTGTGTAAGTACTCAACATCTACTTGTGAAATGATTCTTTAATACCAACTCGAACCCAAATCTTGCACCTAGTGGAAATAACGCAACCACACCAACCACTGCGATGACTTAATCTCAATTTCACAGTGGCTAGACTATGGAAAAACAAATAATGAAGCTAATTAGATAGGAATGGAAATGAATTCATAAAACAATTC
The DNA here is from genome assembly GCA_010110895.2 of Picea sitchensis. Taxonomy (NCBI): domain Eukaryota; kingdom Viridiplantae; phylum Streptophyta; class Pinopsida; order Pinales; family Pinaceae; genus Picea; species Picea sitchensis. The sequence continues at coordinate 40,636 of SNQJ01S0013161.1, forward strand.
ATAAACATTGGTGCTTGCATGCAGGCAGAAATCAACTCCAAAAATTCATTAATGAATAACTCTGTACACTATGATATGAACAACATGAAGCCTTACAACACCTATCTATCATTGAACCAACTACAATTTGAATCACTGAACCAAATGAATTAACCCCTTTACATTCAGAAATTGAGGTACAAAGAACACTGCTTGAGAGCATACGGAGGATTTTGCATCTCGTACATTCATATCTACAAATACATTAATGTACAAGTGTCTGTAGGATGAAGAGGCAGAGAAGAGGGTAATGAGCTGTTATCTGTTTAGGGCCTTACTCATAACTGTTGGCTACACTCTTCATCCATGTCATTGCACCTGCACCAAACTAAGCTATGTGGGACTGCAACCAAAAGCACGTGCCTAGGTACCGAGACAAAGTGTAAGCGCAGTTGAATTCTGAGTTAGTGAGACCGGGTCACAAATTGGGATTCGGGAAAGCAACAAGATTTAAGTCTTCCCATAAGACCACTGGATTGTCACTTTGATGTGCACCAAAGCTGACCACTGTAATATACATCCTGTGTTAATATGCATGTGTCTGCACCTCTGATACAATGACCAAAGTTCAAACCCACGTGCACATACTTAGACAATTCTTAGGACAAGCTTTTCTTGAGCTCGATTGCTCCTGTCACGGCCATAACTACCCAACTAATCTGTTATTAATTACTCCATATTAACTAATGCTTCCACATTAAATTTATAAAAATGCATATTATAATAAGAATGCAACAAAGTGCATCAACACCATTAGATAATAAAAGCATGGGCTAACACCGAGAAGGTACTCATTTTTAGTGACCCAAGAAATTATAACTTCATTAAGATAAACATTTTCAAGCTATGTAATTATCCTTAAGGAAATCTAATCAGAAGAAGGATTGCAAGTGGATCTGTCATGTTTTAACTTGCTGAATTACACATTGCAATTTCCCAGGATTAGAGCCAATGAGAAATACATATTATCCTTGGCAGATGTTTTGTCCTTCAATATGGTTTTTGAATATTAGATGGAAACTTGGGAGATATTTATGATCATTTCTCTCTTTTACACATGCCCAGGAATGCCAATTCAAGGAAGTTCAATTCATTAGATTAAGAATCATATAAACAAGTTCCAGCATTTTGAATATCTGTTAATCTCTTTTGTCTTTAATGTTCATTATTCCTGATTCTATTGTAGACCAACTTGAAACCTATTTAATCATCATGTTAAGATCTTTTATTGTCTTGGAAGTTGTGTGTCACATGCTTGTTCTTTATCTTTTACTAGACACATTGCAGACTATTAATCATCAGCCATCATGCCATGTCTACCATGTTTTTCAGTAGTATGACATACTTCTGGCATTTTTAAATTTTATGACATCCGTGGGCTTATGCATCTTACATATGTCATAAAATGGAGGTATTTTTAGAGTATCTAATTTGCAACACTTATTTATATATGGCAGTATTTAAGTTCTGTGTTTCTTTTATCAGGGATTTGAGGTTCGGGAGCTTGCTATATCAATGGCTGGCAGATTATCGGAAAGGAATCCAGCATATGTCCTTCCTGCTCTGCGGCGCCACCTTGTACAGCTATTGACTGACTTGGAACAGAGGTTGGAAATCATAATTCATAATATTGAAATCATTCATCCCATTGTGTTGCATTAAAACATTTTGTTATTCTTTCTGCTATAGGGATTGCAATCATTTCAGAAATGATTTTTGTTAGATATGATGAATTAACAGTGCAGATAGCAAAAGCAGGGAAGAGAGTGCAAAGTTATTAGGTTGCCTGATCAGGGCATGTGAAAGATTAGTGCTGCCATACATTGCTCCAGCTCACAAGGTAGACTCATGTATAAATGTCACACTTTTCAAGGTAAACATATTCTTTTTTCCAATTTATTTACATAGTGTTATGCCAGGCTTTGGTAGCAAAACTATCTGAAGGCACAGGAGTCAATGCCAATAACGGAGTTGTGACTGGGGTGCTTGCAACTGTAGGGGAACTTGCTAGAGTGGTAAGTGAAGTCTGCATTCTGTGCTTTGTTTTTGTAACTCTTTGATGCAACTTTACAACCCATCTATCTTAGGCAAATGGAGTGTATGAAGATTTACTATTTTTGTGCAAAAGAATGTGTTTGTAATGCCTCCACTGCCCCACCCTGCAAAGAAACACAACAAATAAATAAATAAAATATGTGTGCGAGAGAGAGAATAGAATAGTTTTTATTTAAACATCCACAAGCCCAACTGGGCTATGGGAGGAAATAACATACATCTCATTGTAGCCGTTCTTTACAAAAATAAGAAAACCAAAATACTAGGAAGAACAAGAAGATGTAGAGGCAATTCCATAGGTGGGTATTGACAAAGTTGATATGTTACTTATTTGGCTGTGCCCCTCAAGGAGGATCACCAACTCTAGTGGTGTTGGCATGCTTAAGCATTTGATTGTTTTGCTGATTTTTGGAGCCTAGGAAGGGCTGATTGATTTTGTGATAGATTCATGATTCTTTTGTTGATATGTTTTGGTTGAGTTGTGACTCTAGGATTTACAGAAATGGCGACCTTGTTCAGTTTTAGTGATTGTTACAGATTGGAGGAATCTTCTAGTGTTGTCCTTTAGGGATAGTATTGGTTGTTCATCTTGTAAATACTAAATTGTACTTGTTGAAAGATTGATCATAGATGTACAACTACTGTGATGCGAAGCTATTGGTGAATCTTATTAGGTCATCTTGTGCATTTGTATTATGTAGAGATTGTACTTAGTACTTGATCTTTGAGAGTTGATATTTCATGTGGTATTCAATATATGTGGTTATATTTTGTACTATTGTCTTGGAATGCTAGGGTTTGGGGAAAATCCTAGGAAGACAAAGGACCACTAGGGTTTGGATTTACCGTAGTAGGGAAAAGGAGTGTTTGGCATTCAAGAAGGTTATGGAAGACAAACTTGGAGATAGGTTTAAAACCTATGGTGGTGGAATCATTGATTGATTCCAGCTTGCAGCTAATATGAGTAGTCATAAGTACTAGTGATAGGGTTGTTGGATTCTGTTAGGAAGAGGGAGCTGACCTAGATGTTACTCTTCCTTCAAATTCTCTCCAAAAGAGGGAGGTGACCTTGTCTTTTTGCTGCTTCAGTGGCCAGAGGCTCTGAAGTGCATGAGAGGGATTCTCATGGTCACAATTTCATGATAACCCTCTATGGGAGGTGACCTTGTCTCTTTGCTGCTTCAGTGGCCAAAGGCTTTGAGGTGCATGAGAGGGATTCTCATGGTCACAATTTCAGGATAACCCTTTATGGGTTGTTATTACTTTTACCATGAGCTTTGTATTTCAAGATCAATGAGTTGAGATGTATGTAGATTTTTATCTTGTGGTTTTGATAACTCTGATCTATTTGTCTTGGTCTTGTTTGGAGACATGATTATCTTTGCAGGATGTTATGAACAACTCTTGATGTGGTGCCAAAATATATTGGCCCATGATGTGGACTTTAGGGATAGTCTTGTGGAATGCTTCTCTATTGATGGATGTTCAATGGATGAATGGTTTTGTGTGTGATTTGATCAGTAAGTGGTTCTCTTCATATCCTCGAGGTTATTTATTTATGAGATGTGATTAAGTGTGATGTTGCTTCTGTAGTGTTGGTGGTGCATCCTCTTCATCCTTTCTAGATAGGTCCCTTCTCAAAGCCATTGGAGGATTACTAGTGGAGGATATTCCCCTTGGTCATTTTGAAACTTGTTGGGCCACTAGGATGATTTATTAGGGTTTGTAGTGGACAACCCTAATTACAATTTTAGTTTCACTTGTGACTTCTAAAAGAGGAGCCTTAATCAACCCCATTTTCCCAATGGAGAAATACTAGTCTTTGGTCCTTCCATGAACCTTATTTTCTTAATCAAATTCAAAACCGTTTTGCTGGATTTACTCCATATCACCTTGGAATTGATTGCCTTAAAATCCCAACAATCCTATCTTAGGGAAGCCCCCTTGAGCCGACATAAAGTGTAGAAGAGGGTTGGTGAGGTGACAATGGCCCCCTCTTAGTTACACCAAAGCCTCACTTGAGATTTAGGACTATCTCAAGAGGTGAGGGTTTGTGTGACAACATTTTGGCATCGTTGTTGGGGATAAAGTCCATTTTCCAGAAGACATTTGTAGATCAACTACAACGTTGGATGAGGGTGCATTTTGTAAGTTTTAAACCTGTGAAGTAAAGCAATGCATATAGATTCTTAAGTAAAACATAAATTAATCAATGGCTCATACACATAGTACACAAAGATTTACGTTGGAAACCCTTAATCGGGAGAAAACGAACCTTCCTTGGTGCCATACCTTTCAACTCTTCATTGTATTAATTTCACCATTCATAATACATTATATACAAAATTTTAGGTATTTCGCAGCGACCAAAACCCTAATCCCTAAATCCGAGATTAATTTAGAAAACTGCTAAAAATAGTAAAAAATGCTAAAATAGCAAAAATTGCAAATTTTTTTTTTTTTGGGGTGCTACCTTGAACCCTGTTAGCCCGAAGCCAAACACTTCGTGTAGCTAGGGGAGGCTAGTCCTGGTCCCCCCAGGGACCCCCCCTCGGGCAACGCCTGCTGCATACGTACACCACTACTAGGGAGGGATCGTTAGACACGGTCGTCAAATCTGATGCACCCCCCCACACACATGCAAATAATATAACACCTACCCAACATATTCTTGAAGATCTATTCTCATCTTGGTGACTCCATTGGAAGACCAAAGACCTTGTTCTTTTTCAGGTTTTGAATAGTATGTTCTTGTAAGGTGAAACAAGCATCATTGTGAAGGCATTGAAGATTCACCTTGGCAACTTTGCAATTTTGTATTTTGACAAGGTATGAAATTGCATTTGTTATTAGATTTGAGCTCCCATGTTGAAGAATTGTATGTGATGAAAAATGGCTACATGGGAATTTCATGAGCAATATAGTGAAGTTGATGTTAAGTGAATAATTGGGTACCCAAATCATTTTTTTGTAGATTGATTAGAAGATCTTCCAAACTTTGATGGTGACCCTCTTTTGACCATTTGTCATGATGTAATATTCTTGAAATACACATAAAAAATCCATGTGATACATGAGGAGTCAGGACGTGTTGATGAGATTACTTGCTTACTCTTTGGAAGGAAAACAAAGGAATTGGGTTATACATTCTTGTAGTCCAAAATGTATATCTTCTACAGTAGATTTCATTGAATTTTTTTTCAAGCATTGGGGCCCTAGATTTCATAGGTATGAAGACACTATTCAGGGTCTTGCAGCAGCCCTACGAGAAGAAGAAGATCCTCTTGACCCTCTTGAAAAATGTTACTAAAGAAAATGTTCTAGATCTAAAAGAAAGCTTTGAAGGTTTTCTAGCTATTGCTCCAAATTATGATGATGCCAAAGACATGTTGGTATGTAAAAAGTCTGCTGTCATTTCCAACTCCAACGTACTAGAAGTCAGGTAGCGTATGAGCAACCTGTTGACTTTTCCAATCCCATATCATATGAAGAGCAGGTTGTTGATGAAGTAGGTTTTAATAGACAAACTTAGAACTCTGGACATTCATGATCTACAAAGCAGTAAAATTCATTCTAATGACCATGATGGGGAAGAATATAGATCTGTAGATTCTCTTCATGAAATAAGAGTAGAAATAAGTTTTCTTGATATTGCCAGTACTCATGGAGGGCAGTCTACGAGTTTGAAAGTTTTTGATGGTAAAATTGTTGCTTCCTTGTCATATATAGCATGTTTTGATGGCCTGCCTATCCATGATTTGGAGCTTGATTGGGCCATGGAACTGCTCTGCACACTTGAGCAAATACGGATAGAAAACATCTCTCCTTTTGTGGGCACTTGTCTTGAAGAGGTAAGTTTCCACGATTGTGTAGGTGGACAAGAGGGTTCTAAAAATTGTGGTCGCAACCCCTGAACTCACACAAATGAGGACTTGCGTACAGAAGGAGAGGAAACCAACCACCTATGCGATGATGATCAACAAAGATGCAGGGAAGCATTTTGTTATCCCCTTGACGCCGTGGATAATGAAGCCATGGTTTCATATGAATAGAATTTGTATGAGTTTGGGATTACCAGTGAGAGGGGATTCAAAAGTCACTTGAAAATGAAGAAATGAATGGATTTTTCTCTGTGCATGACAAACCTCTTGATACCTGTGATGAGCGATACAGGCATCAACATTATGTTTCACATTTCAATGGACATCCTATCTATGACTATGATGGAAAGAAGCGCAAGTGTGATCTATCCCATGATCATTTCGATGGCCATGTAGAGATGCTTCCTCCTATCTCTGCATATGCCGATCTTGAGGATAAAAGAGCTTACCATCCTAATGGTGAAAGTAAACAAAGTAAGCCCGAAGCACTCTCTGTTGTTGGGTCCTTTAACAATAATCTTGCGCATTTTGACCCAAGGACAAAGACATTTATCAAGGAGGTGTATGCTACAAGAAGTCGAGATAGAAGCATTGGATTGTATGAGCTTATGAATGATGATGAAAATAGTCAACCTGAGACAATTGTGGAGGACTCGTTTCCCACTCTTTATGCATCTTTTGTGACAGTGCCTTGGAAGTGATTGAAGTCGCAAACCTAGCCTTTGACATTCTATGAAAGAATATTGGGAAACAAGTAATGAATGAAGTTGTTCCTACACTCTTATATGCTTTGGATAATGGGATGAATTCCCTTGTGATCCAGGAGACCATACAAATCAATCAGTGGTTGTCCTGGCAAGATGGCACTCATAACTAGTTTACTCAAGCATGTGAAATTTACACAATGATAATAACATCTCATGTGCTTTTGGCCTATGTTGCGGTGGAGCGCCACCCCCCTCGCTCTCGAATCACACTCCCAAAGGGAGCATTCCAGAAGCGCTCTTGTGAATGTGTTTCCTGAACGCTCCCTTCTGGGAGCGTTTTCAGGGTCGAAGAGAGAAATCTAGTTATGTAAACTTGACTACCCGATTTGGGCTAGGGAAAGCCATATGCCATAGTCACCCTCAATCGGTATATCTTTTTTATCTTGTGTGAGTGGTCATTTTTTGACAAAATATGAGAGTGTGCACTGTCTCACTGACCTACTTTCGTCTATATCCATGGTTGGAATATCTCTAAGGCACTTGGTGCCTCCAATCATCAAGATAGTGGGAAGAAAGAAGTGAACAACCTAGTGGGATTGAGCCTAGACAAGTCTTGTAGGGTCTACAGGTTGTGATTTATTGCCTCTTGGATAGATAGTCCAAACATCTGATCCCAATATCGGGATGGTTAGGAAGGAGACATCCATTTGCTAGATGTGGTGATCATACTCAACATGTAACTAATGAGAATAAACCCTCAATTTTTAAAGTGGGATCTTGAGGGCGTGTTTCCAATGATGATGAGTGTAGTGAAGACTAATAATTATGCCATCTATTCATTGCAAAACGTTCTTAGAGTATAAGGCCATCATAGGGCCAAAAGGCTTGGTTGGGGAAGAGGGGTAGATCCAACCAAATTAAATAAATAATGGTTGTATGTCTTATTTGATCAACATACTAATCTCCCCTTTTGAAGGGAGGAGGTGGGTGGGGGCATCCAAAGAATACCCAAAGGGGGAAAGACACTCAATAGAGATGTTGATGCACTAAAGTAGTGAAGAAACACCAACAACATCTACACCTTGGGAGATCCATGGAGGGGATCTCCCACGTAAAATGAAGGGCCAAGTATGGTTACTTTCGTGTCCTATAGTTGAATCCCCAAATGTATAGATCCCGTAGAGAAGGGAGAGAAGACTCAATATGCCCTTTAAGTCTCAAGGGATGGGCGCTAGACTTAGCTTGGACAATGAATTGAGGAATGATTTGTCTACAACATAACATATGCTGGAGCATGATAGATTGGACTCTCTCGAACTGTACCCAATCAACTTGCTATAGATTGGGATCTGAAATGTCATATTTATATAGAACAATGAGTTTGATACTTGTGTCAAATAGGTGGATCTTCGAGGGTATATCCTAAAAATGTACAAGGAAAACTATCACTCAAGTATGGAAAGATACATGTACCCCTTATTGAGTTGGGGTTTGGAAGCAAGCCTCAAGATGAATCCAAGACACATAAATTGGACCCCTCTATCCCCTTGTGAAATGGAAATTTGAAAGAGTGCTCTTGGAGGGGTTAAGATCATGATTTTAGTTTTGCCTAGGTTCACCACCTGTTGTCTACAATCACAAAAACTAGAGAGGACCTTGGGTTACCTTTATAGACCCTCAAGGGAGGATGCTAATAGAATCACATTGTTTTCAAACAAGAGTATTGTAATCGAGATGTGGCACACTATGCAACCATCATACATATGTGTGTTCTTCATGATCTACTCCTCTAGCCCATTAATGTAGATCCCAAAGAAGGTCAGGGACAGGGGGCATCTCTACTCAATCCCATTGGTAATCTTGATGAAGTCAGAACGTCCATTTGTTGTACAGAGTTGACCTATAACATTTGTACCCGTATCATCATTTGACATTGTTCAACATTTACTTATATATATTTTTGCTAAGTTGCAGGAAACGCCCCCCCCCTCTGTTTCGGGCAGGAAACCGGTACGATACGGCCAGGAAACGCCCATGGCCGTACCATACGACGTTTCCCGATTTGGAAACGCTGTACAGTACGACCAACGGCGTTTCTTGGCTGTACCGGCCCATACGGCCAGCGTTTTGGGCGTCTTTGAGGCGAAATAAGAAAAAAAAAGGGGGCCGTGGGGCCCCCAAACAGTCAAATATATATTTTTTTGCATTTTCTATGTTTTTCTTGCATCATTATTGCATTTTTTTT
>SNQJ01S0013161.1:49650-74659 GCA_010110895.2 Picea sitchensis
TTTTTTTTGCATCATTATGTTTTTCTTGCAATATAATGTCTTATTTAAAAAAAAACTATATATACATATATATATTTTTTAATTTTTTTATATACGGCGTTTCCTCTAACGTTTCCATTTTTTGGGGGCCTGTTTCGTACCGTCCCGGTTTCGAAAACTTGGAAACGTTTCCACGTTTCGTGCAACTTAGTATTTTTGTCTTCAAACTTACTGTTGATTGATTTGTCTTATTTTCTATGGATACTCCGGTAATGACCTGTTATCTTCATTACAAGTGGTATTGGAGTGAGTTCGAGTCTTGTTGACTTATGGCCAATTTCATTGTTGGTGGTAAAGAACTTTGGGTTGGTGACCTGCCTTTGAAGCAAGAGTCGGCAAAATAATTCTATCACTTGGAGTAGTACACCACCACTATTGAAATACGTGAATCGACAAAGAGAAATAAAAGAACTTGTTAAAAAAAGAAAGAAAGGGAAAAATAGAAAAAATAAGAGAAACAGTTTTTTTTGTTAGCATAATCGTTTAAAATATTATAGATGAGCATGGGGAGTATTGAGACACCACTTTCATTGGTTGAGAAAATTTTAGGAAAATATTGAACCAGAGAACTCTAGGTTACTACAAACACCCTTGCATTTGGCTTAGGTTCCCCTGTAGACATCTACCTTAAAAGAAATCATTAAAAAAAGAAGGAAAAAATAGAAAAAACAGAAGAAACCGTCATCATTGTTAGCATAGCCGTTTAACATATTATAATGTATAGATGAGCATGGAGAGTATTGAGATGCTAATTTCATTAGTTGAGAAAATTAGAGGAAAATATTGAACTACAGAATGCCAAGTTACTATAGATGCCCCTGCCTTTGACTCGGTATCCCTTGCAGGCATTTATCCAATACATAAGTGACGGAATTGGCTTTGGGAGGTACCAATACCACCCATCACTTGTCAAACTGTCTTTTGCTACAACCCCTACTGACCATCCTATCCGATATTGTATAGCATCTGTGCATTTTCTTCACTGATAAACATTAAAATTGCTTGAAAGAATACAATTCATAAAAGGGTTCACTTGCATTCCAGACAAGAATTGTGGAGCAAACAAAGACAAATGAGAGCTACTATAGGAAGGCCATCGAGAGGAAACCAGAAATTATTTAGAGGTTCAAATTTGACTAAATAGAGCCATAATAAATTTTGTAGTCCTTATCACTTCCAAATTGTAGTGTTGCGATGTTCTTGGAGTGGTTGTTAATAGTGATTAACTATCAACAGTTACATATAAAAAGGGTTGCGATAATGAGATGTGATTGTAAACTAAATCTTGTTGTCATGGTCAAAACGATGCATTGCCGATGTTGCTGGTCAATTGAGAATCAATGTTAGAGATGATTTTGACGCCTTTAGAGAAAATAAACCCAATAAATTAACCTTAATACACAAAAAGTAAAAAGAGAATATGCTAAAGGATATTCCGTTCTAGGAATAATATATCTATCTATATATATATTAAAAAGTAAAGAAAGGGGTACCATTTGAAAGTCAATGGACATCAAAGGTGTAAGCAAAAAGAAGCATTATAATAATCATGGTAGACATATTTAGGGAACAATGTGAGTAATTGAAGAATGAATTGGAAGAATTTTGAATGAAATTTGCAAAGCAATCTTTTGAAATATGTGATCTTCGAGATCAAAACTAATTTCTTCAATATGCTATGAAGTTCTTCAATATGAAGTGCATAGAGTACAATGTAAATTGGAAGAATAGGTTAACAAGGCAATAAATAAAAAAATGATTACGAGAATCAGGGAACGATTTATAACTTGCAAGACAAGGATCAGGCTCAATTTCTACAAGATGTCACAATCTTATGTGATGAAGAATTGTGACAACAGGATAAACAAAGACAAGTAGTTGAAGAAGACAAATGGAAATATATCAACAAAGTTTTATCAGACACAGATAAGGAAATTGCTCATCTAAGAAATCAAGATCAAACCTTGCTTATCGAAGTCAAATGATTAAAGTGAAAGGAAGTATTAGTTCCAAATGTTGAAGTGCATATCGTTGTCAAAAGACGTTTACCAATCCCATTGAATTAAGCATGTTTTAAGAAGTTGGAGTTCAAACTTTGGAGAATTAAATGTCTATAGACTCCATTGAAGTTAAAAGTCATTTTGTCATTAATGAAATTTTTTAATTGACAGACAAATTGACACAAGTATATGTTGGAAACTTAAATACACAACTTAAGGTTAATCATGACTCAGGAGTATCCTAAAGTTGAATTCAAGAGGAAGAAAGTAACAAAGGTACCTTATTGACATCCTAATCATAGGATTCATTGCATTGATCAATCAATTCACTAGTGTTGACATTACTTTGATCAAAGATAACACTAGGTTTACGTTCCGAAGAATCCAAATTCCATACAACCTGGAGTCATATTCAATGAAGTTCAAAACGAGAGCCTTATCAACAGATACTTTTGGAAAGAATCGACCTAGGATGGATTAATCCTTTTGCAACGTGACAATATTTTTTGAAGTTTGAAGATCTTTTTGTCTCATTTTTCAATTGAGGAGAGCGACAAAATATCTCATTAGGTGGAAAAGTTATGAACAGAAGATGCTTTGAGGGAAAACAATTGGTATGTCCAATCAAAATACTCTTCCAAATATTTGGATCAGAACTGCCACCCAGTTTAAAATTGAGGTGGATAATATCTTGTAACCATGAAGGAGAAAAACCTAAGTAAACTACATCAATGAAGTGGTCAATGATATGAAGTGCAAGAGAGTTGGTGCCATATTTGGGACCATCTCCATTGGCTGCTTTGCTAGTGCTCAAAGCTCTAATAGTTCTTTTAATATTTCTCATGGTAAATAAGAGACATGAAGTAGGATGAAAGGGAACAAGAATTGAGGATTGATCTAGTATGTTACATAGGGAGGTGGCATGAGTGATCCAAGAGACAATCAATATCGAAGGGGGGTGGGCTTGAGGAAGGGATCTCTGTTAGAGAGTAGATAAGATAGGATAATTTTATTAATGTTCGACTAATGACCACAAAGGTATGTCAAAGGGACTGTTGAGTACAATGATGTCATTACAAAGCAGGAGTACCAAAAGGTCTCCTATAAAAGGAAAAATGGATAAAGTAAAGTAAATTAAGGCAGAGTAGAGGGTGAGATCTAAGCTGAGGTATGAACAATTCTCGACCCCAAGCCCAAAAACCTGCTCTGAAGTGGAGATGTATAGGAGGAGAAGATCCGGGAACAAGAAGAACCAAAAGTAATGAGATAGTTCTATCATGTAATAGATCCATCTCTCCTACCATCCGAGGCTGAATGAAGGAATCTGAGTATAGTATGATGTCCAGAGGGAGAACTGGTGGGATGCCTAGATCGTCCGTTGCGCTGCTGTTTGGAAGAGGTAGTTCGGGGATCTCATCCATCTCATGGGGAGAGATCTGATCTGGTCATGTTGCCGAAATCTTGTGGGACGAGGTAAGGTACCATGTGTCCACACTGATTTGGAGTTTAGAGCTGTGTTGATATTGGTCTGTCTCTTAGCACCCCTCGCTGAGAGTAGATTATGCCAAAAGGTTTCGGGGAAATTGTGGAGAGATGAAAGAAGATAATGTTGTCTTGAAGCTAGAAAATATCATTTCTTACATTAGAGGAGATGTCGGTACTCTCTAAGTGCAAATGGGATAGAGGATGGGTCATAAGTGAGGGCAAACCAGAGGTATCCTTGCATTCTTCATCATACCTATGGTTCTTGGGACATTCACCTAAGGGGTGGACAGGTTTAATGTGGTGGATGGCATGGGAGTAGGAATCAAGGGTGGCCTCCCAAAGGATCTGTGTTATCAAATTGTAATTGTTAGTGGCTGTAGTGAGCGGAGAGAAGAGGAAACAATCTGAGAAGGATTTGCTTTATTTTACCCATAGTTTTTAAGCGATCTGAGTCAACTCGGCTGAGTTGACTGCCAACCGTACTGAATCGGCCATCTGCTTGGTTGGAGGGCCGGTTTGGTATTGAAACGACTGAGTCAAAGCATGAATCGGCCGGTTCAGTAGCAAATCGGCCCTACTCGGGCGAGTCTGTACCTACTCAGCCCACAGTGGTGGACTCAGCTTGCAAAATTCAATTTTTTTTATTAAAAACATAAAAAAGCTGACTTCTAAACGCTACCAAAATGCAATGAAGAGATTCCCCCCATTTACCTCACACCTCTCTCATTGAGTATTTGGAGTTTTGAAGTAGCGTTGAAGAGCACTGATCTGTCCCAAGCTTCCAGCCAGGTATACCATATGTTAAGTTTTAACAGTTAAATGATAAATCTGTCCCTATGTTTTCCTCTCATGAAGTTTCAGCCTGCTACTAGTTTGAACTTTGAAGTTTCAAGTATGAACTTTGCATAATAAGAATTTAAGATAGGGTTTGCAATGTAGCATATTTGAATTTGCAGATTGGAATTTTACCATTGCTGCAAGAGTGAAAGACCCTGCATGGATCCATGCTGATCTTGTTGATGAGCAGATTTATTGCAATATTGCAAGAAATGCATAAGTAAGGGGGGATTCGTAGGTTGAAAGAACACTTGGTTGGTATAAGAGGTCAACTTGCCCTATGCATGGCCCCATTAGAGGAGATTGGACAGATTAGATTGGAATTGCAAAATCAGCGTGCAAAATTTGAAGAAGACAAGGAGATGGCTGTAGCGTGTTTTTCAGACTCTAGAGTCTAGAGGCCATTTAGAGCGCCTCATTGATTATGTATTTTGCGGTTGAAAGTTGAAAGTTGATATGTATTGCACTCAGTGCCATTTTGAAAATTTTTGATATATTCACCTTTACATGGTATATGCAATATGCATGAGTAGACTATGCATATTTTGTCTCTAATGGTTTGGAATCTTTACAATATATATTTTTATTAAAATCTAAATATTTTATGTATTTTTTAGTAAACCGAGTCATTGAAATCAGATCGGTCCAACTCAATCTGAGTTCGAGTCGGAGTCCGAGTTGACTCTCAAGTTTCAACCGATTCCGAGTCCGAGTCTGAGTTGACTCTCAACCAATTCTGAGTCCGAGTCCGAGTCTGAGTTGACTCTCAACCAGTTCCGAGTCCGAGTCCGAGTCTGAGTTTAAAAACATTGATTTTACCCTGTTTGCACATGGTTGATTAGTAACCAAATTCATGATACTATGAACCTAGATCAGCAGTTCTGCAATGGTCAAGGCTTTGGAGAAGCTGAATCATATGGCTATTTATGTAGTGTTCTTCTGAAATTTCAATAAAGCGTGGTTCTAATTTAATTTATCTATTTCTGTTGGCATCTACAATATTGAGGGGATTATTTTTGTGTGTGAAATATCTGATTCTTGCTTTAATGGTTTCTTTTGTTGGTGATGCAGGGTGGCTGTGCAATGAGGCCTTACCTCAATGAGTTGATGCCATTGATTGTAGATGCACTACTAGATGGAGCAGCTGCTGTTAAACGTGAAGTTGCTGTTGCTACTCTTGGTCAGGTTGTTCAGAGTACCGGGTATGCTAAGTTGTCTCCATGCCATTTTGTTTTTCTTCCCTGTTAACAGATCTGGATGAATTTTTGTTTATTTTATTGCAGACTTATGGCTTCTATCCTTCTCTCTGTTAAATTTGAATTATGAATCTTTTTTGATGCTTTATCCTTTTACGTGAGCGAGTTAAAGACACAATGAATGGCTTACCAATGCATCCAGTTGAAATTTGGGGAATCAGAAGAAGGCGATGTCTGAATAGGAGTTAGCTACAGCAATTAATTAAAATCCGGAACTGGTGTAAAACTACAAAAAGAGCTATAAAGTAAAATTAAAAAAAACAGAGGCCATCTCAGACTTCTAAACTTGCCTATTTGAATCCAATCTATAAATTTGCACACACATAATGAAAGAGAAAAGTTGCAGAGAAGGAGAAAGAGGAGAAACTTTATATGTTATTCAATGTGTAATAATGAGATACACAAATAAAATGTCTTGTGAGAGAGACCTAAGTTAAAACAGCCAACATTATGTAACTAAAAGATTGTGTCTTAATTAATTGATTTCAGTCACTTTATTTAATTACTGTCTGAAAAGTGCTATGCTAAGTACAATATAGTATGACCATTATATTATGTATTATGACCCTTTTAATGGTCATGCACACCAAGCTTATCTCTAAACTTTACATAGTTTGTGATACAAATATACAACCATCAGTTAATTTTGTTAAACTACCCGTGCACTTTTTTGGAGTTAGTAGTTGAATCTTTCCTATTTCTAATATCATTCATCCACATGCCCTTTGGTGGAACTTGTTCTAGAGATTTGGTATTTTATGTTGTGCCATGCTCAACTGGATTTTGTTGAACCGGCCATTTATTTTCTCTGTTATCTCCTCAAAACACTAGCACTTTCCTACTCTATCTTGTTTTCACAAGTCTTTGGTAAAGGTTGCCAGATCTTTATATATAAAGACCTGTGAAGCTTGTTTATCATAATGTATTAAGTGGAGCCGACACCATATCAAAGTCTCCAACTCATTACTGGAAAGATTTTGGTTGCATTTGGAACGTTTCTATTTTTAGAAACTTACTATTTTGGGAAACAAATTAGGTTTCTGGATACCCTTTTTGGAGGAGAGTATGTGTTCTAATTTTGGTGATGATAAGAGAAAGTGTAATTTTAGAAAGCTCTATACATGGATGGGTCAACCCAGTGATCGAGAAGAGAACCCCTTAATTTTAGGTAATTTCAAGAAAGAGCAAAATTAGGTCAAATTAGGATATCATATCTAAAAATAGTTGCAGTGGGTTGAAACTTGAAAGAATCATGCATGGAGCAATGGGTTATCTTTACTTGCAAGTGCAGGCTACCATGACCTGGTAAATCAGGTGTATCAATCCATGGGTGATATATTTGGTATGCTTTTATGAAGATGGGATCATGCAAGCTTTGGAGCTAGCTATTCTGAGGTTGCTTTTGTGTTATTTTCAAGACAACAGCACATCTATTTTTTTACTAAAAGATTGCTTGACCAGCAAGCAAGTGTGAACATGCCTACAAGTTTATTCTTGGAGTTTGTGCTATTTGAGTGGATGAGGGCTCATATATTGTCATTTATGATTTACTTGTGACCTGTTACTGCAAGTTATTACATGAATTTGACTAGTTAGAGCAGGTTGGAGCTGGTTTTATTCTTGGAGGAGCACTTCACTTGGGCTCATCTTTATCTCCTAATAAGATAAGATAATTTTATTAATGTCCAACAAATTACCTCAAAAGTAGGTCAATGGGACAGAAGAAAAGAGCAAGTATGAACACAATGTGGGAGTGCAAGCACATCTCCTAGAGAATGCCGAAAATAACATAAAAAAAGAAGGAAGAAACTTGCAGTAGTACAACATGAAAGATACATATAGATGACTGTGGCAAGGGGATGGTGATACAAAATACAAAGTGAATTTGTCCAAGATAGTGGACAACTCAATAGTCTATTAGGAGTTTGTCAAGAGAGAGAGAGTGAGAGAGAGATCTGGTGATAAGGCTTATGGTGTCAAGGTCACCTGGAAATGGTGGTCGAGGGTGAGGGGGGCGAACTGGGCATTGGCTCACGGTCGGAGTCCTCCAGAACCATTGCGGGGTTTGGTTATATGATCCTTGGGGGTGTGTAGGAGTGGGGGATATTGCTAGCCTCAGAGGTCGAAAGAAAGAAACTTTGGATAGATCTTTTGCTACCCCTCTAGATCCGGGAGAGAGTCTAAAGAATGGGAGGCACCTTTTTCTTTATTTGTTTGGAGCGGATCCCTTTAGCTCTTTGGGGATGTATGGATTGATGTATGGTTCGACACCTCCGAACTGGTCTGTCTCCCGGGGGGGGGAGGCTGAAGAGAGACACGAGGTCTCATCAATCTGTTGTTTGGTTCACTCTGGGACTTTGCCCGCTAGTTGTTGTTCTGATTTGATGGATCAACATGAAAGTATGAGGTGATCGTCCTAGTCATCCCTGGGTGGGGCATGTCGTGCAAGAACTATGATCTGTGGTTGGAGATCTCCTTGATGAAGAGGGCTAGGCATCTCTGGTCCTGGTATCAAAATAAAGTAGAGAGGGATCACCTTGAGTTCCTATAGAGGCAATGGTAGCGTCCTTTGATCTCATAGTATAGGGGGCATCTAAAAATGAAGTGCATCTCTGTCTCTGGCTGTTGCAGGTGGCACAACTGTCAGATCCTATCATATCGTGGTATATGGTGGTCCGCCCCACTTTAGAGTTGACGAGAACCTAGCCGGAGTTGTCCCAAGGGGATCTTGAGCCAGTGCATCCAATCTATTTTTTTTTGTTATGGGATTGCTTTTGCATGTCACCTATTCTAGGATCTACTGATATTGTTGGGTTTTGTTATGTACTGTGTCATCCTTGATTATTAAATGAGGAGAGAGGGAAGTACACTGATCATCAATTATCCTTCAAGTCTTCCTTTCTCTTCATTCATCCATCCATATTATTCTCCCATTTATACTTTAGATAGCTCGATGAATTGATGATTGATGTTGGTTCCTTGGTCAAACTGTTGACATGGTGAGTATCAATCTTACATGAACCGTGGGTGTAATTGGAATGAACTGAGGAATCCAATGCAAGTGTGACACTCATCCCAAAATTAGGAATCAGGGATTCATAACCATAACCCTAATTTTTTTTATAAATATACATTTAAAATTTTAATTTTATATTAAAAATTTGAAAACAAAGAAATTAAATCTCAAATGATTCTTTATATCATGGATTCTCAAATGATTCACAACATCATACCGATACATGATAACATGATCGATTCATACTTGTAATTTTCAACATTGAAATCAAATTGAATTTCAGATCATTGCATCAATCACACAATAGCTGAAAACGTAAATGGCCGAACATAAAATAGTTTCACACACACAGGCAAAGTTACCAGAACCAGACCGGTCATTGAACCGGTCGACCCCAAAAACCGGAAAAAATCCGGTCACTAAGAATACATAAAATATTCAAATTTTGAAAAACAAATACATATTCATGTGCATCCATGTGAATCCAAACCATTATACACAAATTTGCAAAGTTTTAAAAAAAACCTTAAATTTAAAAAAAATGTGAATCCCAACCCTAAATTTAAAAAAAAATCTAAATTCCCCCTACCTTTTCCAGCCGTGGGTCATTTTCACGGAACCGGCTGGTTCAGGCAAAAAAACCGGTTTCGTACGGAACCGGTCAGGGGCGGTTTGATGGGGCGGTTCGGACCGGTGGGGGCTCAGAACTGGTTGGACCAGCCGGTTTTACTGGTTTCGGTTCGGTTCTTGTAACACTGCACATAGGTAATTTCTCCTTCAAAATCAGGTTTTCGTTTCTTATTCAAAGCTTACAAGGAAACCTACACAAGCTGCTAAAACAACAACTGCATGGTTATAAAAATCACCTCAAATTGAGCTTTACGGCCTGCAGAGACAGTACAACGTGCACATAAAGGAAAACAACAAATGTACAATCCTCTTGTGCCACAACTCGCACAAGTTGTTTGTGTTATGAACTCGGGCTCGAATAGGTTCACCCTATAACCTGTATAAATTGCCTTCCCTAACCTCGATTACCTGAGTTGATTTTGGACTAGACTCCTTTGGTCGAATAAGGACTTGTTGGTTCTTGAACTCTACTACAAAGCCCTTATCTTCCATAACGAAAATTGAAAGCAAATTTTTCTTGAGACCTAGAACAAACAAAACATTGTCAAAGTCTAAAGAATTACCTAACTAGAATCAGAAGGGAATGGTACCAACTCTTGCTACTAGGTACTTGGCATCATCACCAAGTTCAACCCAAACTCCTGAATAATGCTCTGTTAGACTTGAAAATAACCCTCAGGCTGATGTCATATGCCTAGATACTTCATTGTCCACATACGAAGCGTTCTGCAGAATCATACTGGTAGAAAGGCAAGATACCATTGAGAAGTCTTTCTCGAACTTGGAGGCAAACTTGCCCATCTGAGTTTCAACAAAGGTTGCTACATGATCCTGCTATTGCTGCTTCCCTTTACCTTTCTTCTTGTCCGGACACTGTGATGCATAATGTCCTTGCTTATGACATACGAAGCACTTGATTTCACTCAAACCCTTCTTCTTTGTCTGTGAGGTTGAATCCTCACTCTTTCCCTTACCCTTGCTAGGTCCTTTACCTTTTCCCTTCTTGGTTTGACCAATTAGGGCTAGGTTATCATCACCACTAGCTTGACCTCCAAAGTCTTTTGAATTCAAATAAGAAAGAGTGTTACAATATTAGCAAGTCGCCCAAGCTCCAACTGACTCAAAGGAGGGGTGTCGAGCTTGCTTTATACATTTCCGAGTGAAGATTACCAAGTGAGGGCGCATGCCAAGAGAGGAGATGTGCACTAGTAAGTTGGGGGATGAGTGGAGTGAGTGGTAGGTGGAGTGGACTGATGTGAGGGAGTGTAGGAGTGAAGTGAGGGTGTGTAGGAGTGAAGTGAGGGTGAGGACGAGTTGTAGTGAAGTGGTAGGTGAGGATGAGGTCAAGTTAAGCATAGGGATTAGCGCCCCTCTTTGCTAGTGTGCCAACTAGAGGAGGAGCTGCGCCTAGCCTCTTTGGGATCTCCTCCCTCTTGCCATGTCACCCAAACTAGGCGTCCTCACTAGGAGAAGGCTTTGCCAACTAGACCAGGGACTCCAGACATGGAAAAACATGTTTCCGACATGTTTGCTAAGTTTTATCACTTTTGCTAAATTTTAGCATTTTAATTAAAATGTCCTTTTTTACCTTTTTGAGAACAAAATTCAATTTTGAGTGATTAAAATCACTTTTTTGCCTCAACAAAGGGGGGATAAGGGTTTAGGAGGTGCTCTGGCTTAGAAAACGAGCACAAACATGGCATCTAACAACAACTGATGCCACTTTTATTGATCTTTACATTAAAAATTGTTCGATTTACTGGAAATTTTTTTATTGACTAAAACTTACAAAAAAACCTAGGGGGGACTTAGCGCAATTTCCATATGACTCAATAGACATGACTTAACTTGAATTCATAATACATTTAGACACTAGACATTGGTTATACCATGCCAAGGCCTAACCACCAACACATACTTCAGCTTTGGAGGGGATTTGAGTGAAAAAACTGAGAAATTATTAATCGCCTGATAGGCAAGAAATAATTAACAAGTGAAAAAAAACAGTCTAGAGTACGTGCTCGTGCTCAGGTCTTAGGTGGCCAATAGCCTTTTACAACTTTCATGCTCAAGTCATTTATTACAATGCCCTGGAGGGGATGGAAATGCGGAAAAATGGTGGTCTGATAGACCTGCTGAATTTCTAAACACTGAATTCTGAGCATCTGACTGCTCAGTCATTGGCGGCTCATCTGCAAATCCAGCTAGTACAACTCGGTGGATAACATTCCCCATTGCTACCAATCTAGGGGTCTATGCCAACTCTAACCTAGCTTCCATTTCCAACCCTCCAATCCAACATATTATCAATGAGGGGGAAGGCCAGGACCAAAGCTTTCCACATAATGAATGCACCTACAATTGGCTATATTTTGATTTAATTACCTGCTCCCACAAGCCTGGGAGCTTGATCAACCTCCAGAGACTTTTGTCTGTCACTGCTCTGCCAAAATGATGAATATTCTTTAGTACCCACCCCCCAAGGCTTTGGGCTTTGCTATCCTTTGCCATTTCACTGAGGGTATACCCTGTCTTTTTTGCCTTTCCACATAAAAGTGAAACACTCTTTCCTGATCTTTCCCAAATTGCCCACAGAGATGTAGACCGTGGAATGCTAGTACACTGGAACAGTATTTTAAAAACATTTGTGTACATGAATATATATTTTTTTCATTAAAATTTTCATATTTTATGTATTTTTAGTAAACTGGTTCATCGACTATAAACTGGTCCAATTCTGATCCGAGTCTGATCCAAGTTCGGTCGGACACTTGGCTGGTTCCAAGTTCGATTCCGAGTTTTAAAAAACATTGCAGTGGAGTAGCTTTAATCACAGATTTAATCAGAGTTAAGTGGCCACCAATAGACGGCCATCTAGAACACCATCCTGTAATCTTTCTCTCCACCTTTTGGTAGAGCCACAACCTGTCACTAAACCCATAGCCGTTTTCCCTTAAAGCAAATCCTAAGTATTTCATTCCTTTGTTAAAGATTTGGACTTGGAATGGTAAAATCTGAAGAGTCATCCTTTCCTGCCTCTCACTCAGCCCATTGAAAGAAAGAGAAGATTTTTGTGAGTTAATCTTCATACCTTTTTCCCCAAGGAAAACCATGCAGGGAAACTCCTGGGTAGTTCCCTGCATTTTGTGGATGGTACCCAGTGCAAACCTGTCAGCGCTGATTACAGCCCCTGACCTGGTCGGGACATCGAGTGAGGCATGCAACAAAGGCAGACAGTTCTAGGGATCGACTCGAAGACCTCCTGCATGAAGCTCCAAATAGTCAACCTCTCGAGTTAGCCCACCTGACTTGTAAATCTCCATTCTTATCTAAACTTGTGTTGAAAAATTTCCATGGTGAAAGGCATTTTAGATCAGCTTATGTTACATGGAACTTAGAAAACTGGCATGGGCATGTAAGTGGATGTTTTATTTTTGGGAAAATGACATTTTATTAATCAAGCTGCAAATATGTATTAGATAAATAAGTGTGTATCATACTTTGCATTTGCTGTCCTATTTAATCATTTGTGGTATGGTCACCACAGCAAATTATAGCATTAGCTACAAAGTTTAAATTATACATGTTAGCATTGAGGATGCCAGTTCTTATGTAGTGGATGGCTCTTTGCACTTGCTATAGGATCCATTATAATAGAAATCATGAACGATGAAGAGTTGGACAGGAGAAAACAAACATTTTTTGATGAGTCGACACAAACTCTGTGTCTTATTTCTTAGAACTTTAGAAGGTGATTTACAGTATTATCAAAATCATATGAATTGCATATGTTGTTGATATAGAATCCATGAAGAATACTATATCCATTTTGTTTGTGAACTCATCAAGTTGCAATTGTTAGATAAAACTCATTTTAAAAATTTTCACTCTGTTTTGGACCTTGGTCTCTGATGTGCAAGTGCAAAGAGTCATGGATGGTACTGAAGTAGTTACAAAATTTTAAAATATGGGTTCACTGTTTATCATAAATAGGCAAATATGCATTGGCATTCAAAGGGTTGCACTTTGCAACTGACCTGTTCACATTGAAAATAAAAGTTGAGAAGAAACTTTTCTTTGGGGAATATAGTTTTGGAGAAGAGAATCGATATTCCATAAACCCTAAAATTCGGCTTTAAGAATGAAAATTCTGAATAAGACTTGGGAAGTTGTGACCAAAGTCATGCAGGTGTTTAAGGCTCTTATGGTTGTGATTTGTCTAGTTGTTATTAACTCTCCTATTGTGGCTGAAATATTTGACAATATAGGTGAAGTAGTAGCTTCAAAATATCGTCTACTGATGAGGCAATTTTGTGTATGTTTGGAAATGGTATACATGATGGATTAGGATGTATGTTCCTGTGCATGCACCCTTGTTCATTTGGAGGGAGCTGTGTCAAATTATGAGTTCATATTGGGACTTCATGACCACTTAGAGAGAATCCAACCTGTTCTAGAGAAATGGGTAAAAGATGCAATACTATTCAAATTCTTATATAGATGCCAAGGAATTGTTTGTGGAATGTTTTATATGGCAGATTTTAAAGCTTTGCTCAAAAGTTTTGGTCAACATTATTGTCACCCAGAATAAATTCAAACTATGTATAGAATCTTGTTTCAATTTTAGTCACATCTCAGTTAACTTGTAATCTGCTATAATCCTGCAGGGAGCAGAACTGACATATTATAAAACGGATATCTGAAGCATGCATCTTATTATAGATGGACCAGTTAGAATTTTGTGATGCTGTGTGGATAAAAGGTGGTCCATAATGTTAATTTCTTAAAACCAGCAAACTAAGCAAACAGATCAGATCTAGATTACTTTACTGGAATTATGAACTCTTTATACAGCAGAAATTAGAAAAGTGAAACACACAGTACAACTTATTTCTGCTCTTCTAAATCAGTTCTTCATTCAAATATCTTCAGAACTTACAAGAGCTCCCCTAACAGGGAAAATGGCTCTGAAAGAGAAAAAACACAAATCACTGCAAACCAGTAAAATTGCAGTGCCTTGATTAGCGTGCTGCTGATCACTGAGGCCATCTGTACGACCTGCTGTATGGACAAATCTGCTGCTGGAATAAATGCAGCGGCTTACACGTGCATCTGACCTGCTGCACTTGCTGCTGTACGGATCTGTACGATTGTACAGAGCTTCTGTACAGCCTCTGCTGCCTCAGTTTGCGTGCATCAGTTCTGCTGCCCTTGACTTGCTGCTGCTGCTCTGTCTTCTCCCTCGCCCAATTACTAACTCACTCTGAATAATGAATGTGTCTGTCCTTTGCCCTTTGCTGTCTTTTATAATTTTGATTTGAGCCATTTACCTAATTTCAACGGTCAAGATCTAACCGTGAGATCGATGGCTCTCTTTTAATTAAATCATTAAGTGACTCAACTTAGTCGCTTTATTAATTAAAAGTCACTTTAATAAAAAACGTTCACTTTATTAATTAATTAATAAAGTGAACTCTAGAAAATCATAGGATACATTAAATGACGATTTCCACAAGTAGAGCTACAAACACTAACACAATTCATATATGTGATAAATTGTAACCTTTAGAACATATATTGGGCACTTATGGATTTAGGAAGTATCATCTCGAGGTCTGTTTGCTGAATTGAAACAAAGATTCCTTTGCAATATTATTTTCCAGAAAAGCCACAATGTCCATTGTTATGTCAACATTTCGAATCCAGATCTGGATCCATCACGAGGACAACAAGATTCCTTTGTTCATATGGAGTATGGAACGATAAGGATCAAAATAAAAGTTCATGAAAACTATAGTTTATAGTTTAGATGACTTTTTTACACGGGTGACAACATATTGTTTCTTATGTAGTTCTTAATAGAAGAGCAAAATGTTCAGCAGAAAAATAAAATTGAAAAGATCGATTGCAAGTGGTGAACCACAGATCTATCTGTGTGCATTTAGGTGATGGGGATCTTCTTTTGACTCTACTTCTTGAAAATAGTAAAAGCTCGTTCAATAGGATGCTGTCTCGCTTAGATATTTTGTTAACTGTACTGTTGTGTTCCTTGCAATCTATGTTATTCAGTGCATGGTATACTACAAGGTTCTTATTCGCAAGTGTGCAATATATACAATTTGATCAAGTGGGATGCTTGTTTTGTATTTACATGATTAAAATGAGTACTGTTCATGCTTAGCAACATGCTTATTTTTATAATATGTGCAGCATTTGAAGAAAACATATAGCATGATGGGTAATTAGAGGAATTCCATGGTGTTTAGCTGTCTGATTTAGAGAAGTAATATATTTTCCCTTCTGTTTGCAGTTATGTTGTTTCTCCCTATATTGAATATCCATCACTGCTAGGCTTGCTTCTAAGGTTGCTAAATGGAGAGTTTGCTTGGTCAACACGAAGGGAGGTTTTGAAGGTTTGTACCTGGAAAAATACATTTTGTATAGTTATGTAAGTAAAGCTTTTAATTATAAATTTGGATGCTTATCAGTTAGATGTTCAGGTGCTTGGGATCATGGGAGCATTGGATCCTCACATTCATAAGCGCAATCAACAGTCATTGCAAGGGTCCCATGGTGAAGGTTCTCGTGCCACATCGGATGCTGGTCAGCACATACAGTCCATGGATGACTTGCCAGTGGATCATTGGCAATCATCTGCTACATCAGAGGACTATTTTTCTACGGTATGTGGTGTTATTCGTGTTCTTGCTTCAGTTTTTTAAGCTAACATTTCTTGTTCATTGCTGAACTGCATTATCCAATTTAGGTTGCTATCAACTTTCTAATGCGGATACTGCGAGATCCATCTCTCTCAAGTTATCACCAAAAGGTTGTGGGTTCGCTTATGTTCATTTTCAAGGTATGAATACTTTATGATGTTCTGTTTGGCCCTAGCAGGGTCTTTTTTATTGCCTTGGGTGCTATTTTTCTTGACTGGCGCTTCTGTTGGACCCCTATATCTTTTGTACTTTCTTTCTGGATGTACAAGCTGCCCTTTTTGGCACTTCTGTTGCTATCATAACTTGCCAATGTACTGAAGTCCCATTGAGCTATTTTGGTCATTCCTAGATTTTAATATAATTACATCTCATTTCAGTTTAATGCCATGCATCATTTTATTTTGACACTAAATTGACAACGCGATATTTCATAATTGGTATTTTGTCAATGCAGTCTATGGGGCTGGCGTGTGTTCCTTATCTTCCAAAGGTGGGTCCACATTCTGACTAAAGAGATTACCTATATCGTGGTCAGTGGTTTTGTTTATACTGTTAAAAGTACCATGCTCAGAGAATCTTTTTTAAATTTGAAAACAGGTAGAGATTCCATTTGGATGAGAATTTTCACCTATATTATTAGTGGCATAAAACAATGGGCAGGTCGATTTGTTTACGTTTTCATGTATTTGGAGGAAAGCATTTACAGAAGTTGAGTCATAGATTAATTTAAGGACATGAGTGTTACTGTACAGAAGTTCTTGCAGATTCTGCATGTATGGACTCACTACTGAGGAAACAAATAGGCATGTTCCATACACAGTGAAGATTGTCATGTCCTCTTCTGGGAAGATGCAAGTTATTATTACTCAAATTGTTGTTTCAATCTTTCCTTGATGCCTGTTCTCAGCTTAAAAAAGATATCATTGCCATCATTGAACATTTTGTTTCTTAGCATCACTGAATATATCTTAAGACATTCACTACAAGCTTCAAGTTTTAGACACTTTATTATATAAGCTAAACTTATTAAATATAAATATGTATTGGATCAGTAAACCAAAAAAATAAAACCCTTCTCCAAGAAATGGTGGCATATTGAGATAAAGTTGAGTGCCGTATAAAGATTCACAAGGTTTCTTTATAATACCTGGATCTATGAACGTTAACTGGTGTGGAGGTTTCTTTATGTATCTTGATATGGTTTGGTCTATTTGGAGGGGGGAAGATGATTGTCAACCATTTTGATACGCAGAGATCCTTACAGTTAGCTCCTTTATTATGTTTGTAAAGCAATGTATTTTACCTTGTATGGAAATAATATGCAATTTTTCAATCACAAAAATTGATGCCTTGTATGGAATAATATGCAATTTTTCAATCACAAAATTGGGATATGGAATTGAACTAAGTACATGAAGCTGCATGGGCTCCAAACTGAATTTGTAGATGGAAAAAATGAATATTACGAAGGGTGTGCATTTTCTCCTTGCAATACAGATTATAACACTGGATGTCCTTCAACTAGAGTTCTTAAACTGGAGATTTTTTTTTTTTAAATCTGAAATGGTTATAATTTGTATTAAAAATTTGCTGTTGCCACACCGTACGGCATAATAATACAAGCAAAAGGGGGCTTTCCATAAGCCAGTCTGTTCTAACTTCCATAAAGATAGAGCATAAAGACCTGCTCATACAGATCCTAAGAAACTGGCCTAGTATCAAAATTACCTTACAAAACATAGCTAAACCTGGAATCAGAAAAAGACATGCCTGCTGTGTGCTTCTTGCTTGATATCTGCTGGTAACTGCAGCTCCTGGTCCACATGTTCCATTTCCAAATCTCCTAGAGCTTGCTGAACTGTTTGTTCATCTTCTGCAATAATTGGAGTGGACCCAATTGATATCTTTGGGTGAAAAACCACAGATTGAGTATTCCTAGTGAAGCCCAGGACCAATTGGTACAACATGCCATGTTCAGCTTCGAGCTTCTCAATTTGCCTTTTCTGATGGATCATAATCTCTAGTAACTCTGCACGTTTAGATTTCTGAATGCCATCTTGACTGGAAATTCTATTTTTCAGATGGGAGATAGCTGCCTGATTGTTAGCCAGGAGTTGTTCATTCCACCTCAGAGCACGATGTAGGTCCGATGTCTCACATGAAAAGCATTGACTGAAGTGACTATGCTCAACTCAACCATATTTCAATTCCTCCAGGCTTTGCTTAAAGAAGAGCTTGAAGATACACCGATCCAGACCTGAGATGGGCTTGTACTCCAGAGTGTCAGAACCTAGACTTGGTGGCAGATCCCCTGAAATGCTATCACAGAAGAAACCCCAGGGACCTGACAAAGGAGAGCCTAAAGAGAGGGTCTGGTCCGCAGAGTCCACAATCACCCCTGTACCCAACTCATTCTTGGACAAAATGGATCCAGACGGAGATCCAGAATAATCCCGCCTACAATTTCCTAAAATATTACATACCATTTATGGTCTTGCTTCACCATTGTGACCGGTATTTGTGAGAGTACTGGAAGGCTGAGGGCTGTCAACACCCGTCTCTTCAGATTGAATGCACTCCACAACATGTCTTGACTTGTGTCCTTGATTACAATTTGGAGTTTGCTCTTGAACTGTGGCTACTATCAAATGTTCTATGGAATATGGGATGACGACATGATCCTCCTTTAGTCCTTATTATTCTGACAACTAGATTAGTTTCTTTGTTAGCCAATCGGTCTGCTTGGCTATTTTGTTCCCTTAGCACATGGAAGAAGTCTATCAACTTGAACCTCCTTGTTTTCCTTTGAATTCTGAGGATGAGCCTTGCTAAGGTGCAGTCCTTCAGCGTTGAAAAGTGTTGCATATGCTTGATGATGATTGTGGAGTCTCATATAATCAAGAGGTCCCTGATCATTTGTGAGTCTAAACTCCGAAGGTCTTGATATAGGGTCAACGCCTCAACTTGATTATTAGTAGTTTCCCATAGCCCCCACTCACAGATTGTTTCATGTTTTCCTTTGGGATTGAAGACGATCCCCTCCAGCACCTGCCACCCATGGAGATGTTTTCTTACCAATGTCTACCCTTAGGATTGAATTCTTGCCTTCAATGAAGTTTTGATTCAACTTGCCCGCTTTCACAAATCACACTCTCCTCCTGCCTGTGTTGGACAGTGATGCATAGGGTACTTACTACTAATGACGTTCTTTAAAATATAAGATTTATGTTGTAATCCACATGTGGAAGAACTGATCTTATCAGTGTGAGTGTAAAATCCAA
This sequence comes from Picea sitchensis, assembly GCA_010110895.2. Taxonomy (NCBI): domain Eukaryota; kingdom Viridiplantae; phylum Streptophyta; class Pinopsida; order Pinales; family Pinaceae; genus Picea; species Picea sitchensis. The sequence continues at coordinate 68,914 of SNQJ01S0013161.1, forward strand.
GATATTGCTAAGCAGTTGTATATTTTTTATAATTCAACAACATATATTTACCCAATCCAGCAGTTGCATTAAATGACTGTGGGATGATTCTATGATTCCCATCCCTCAAATATCTCATCTGTTATGGTTTATTGATCTTTTTATTGGCCTTGGCACATCTTCATTTTGCAGGTCTTACCTGACCTTTTCTACATAGTTCGTACATGTGAAGAAGGTTTGAAGGAGTTCATAACATGGAAGTTGGGAACCTTAGTTTCTATTGTACGCCAGGTGAAGCCATGTGCTTTTGGTGGTGCCTGAGATGAGAATTGGGAGCTGATTGATGTCATTTTCTTGAATCCTTAAAGAATATTATAATCTTATCATATGATGGATTTTTGCAGCATATACGGAAATATTTACCAGATTTGCTTGCACTCGTCTCTGAACTTTGGTCCTCTTTTAGTTTACCAGCTACAAGCCGCCCTGCACCTGGCTCTCCTGTGAGTCTAATTTTTAACTAGTGAAACACAATAAGTAATAATCAATGTTTTGTGATTTTAGAAACATAGTTGTTGTGTCTCAATTTCTAACGCAAACGAGCTTGATTGAATTTCAGATTCTACATTTAGTGGAGCAACTTTGCATAGCTCTGAATGATGAGTTTCGAGCATATCTACCAAAGATACTTCCTTGCTGTATTCAGGTTTTAAGTGATGCTGAACGCTCTGGGGATTACAGCTATGTGCCAGCTATTCTGCATACCCTTGAAATATTTGGTGGTATATGAATGTGGCTTGTCTATTTTTGTTGTAACATATGATCGACTTGTAAGGAAGTTCAGTAAACTGTTAAGAGGGGAAGGCTAACATATGTCTACCTTCCTGTAGGTACTTTAGATGAACACATGCATTTGCTTCTGCCTGCGCTTGTTCGACTATTTAGACCAGATTCTTCAGATGCATCTGTGGATATCAGACGTGCAGCTATTAAAACTCTTACAAAGCTCATTCCTCGTGTGCAGGTTCACATTTTAATTATTTTTGAACAAACAAAATTTGTATTTCAATAGGATAATCTTGCCTATACAATCATGATATGAAATGTTTTTCAGTATCCTTTTGATAACTAACAATTTTAATATGCTGCCAATGACCTTGCAGATATCAGGCCATGTATCGGCGTTGGTCCATCCTTTAAAGCTTGTACTTGACGGGTAAGAACAGATTTCTAATATATGTTAGTTTATTGTCATTTAATGAATTGCTGCAATATGATGCTCTCATTATCTTATACTCTAATTGGTTAGGATTTACCTTCTAGTTAGACTGATAGAGTTTGTGGAAGAAAGAACAAGTTTATACAACAGATTTCTTTTAAAGAAATGTTGTCTTACATTCTGGCAGCAAAAGAGTCCAGTTTCTTACTATGTTGCTCTTGAAGAAGATCCTCTATGAGCACATGATTCCTCTGTTGAACACTCACCTGACTTTTCCTCCATCTGAAATTGTGGAAGAAGGAAAGAAGGAAATTATATTAATGTCCATAAATGACTAGAAAATACATAATTTCATAGTGGCAATGTAGGAGTGCCAAAGGCATCTCCTAGATACAAACATAAGTAGGAACGAGAATAAATAACACAGAGAAGCCCAAGAGGTAAAGCATAACCAAAGAAGTAAGATAAGAAGCATTAATTTGCACTAGAGAAGAGGGAGGTGAAGCAGTAATCTACACTGGAGAAGTGGGATGAGAAGCATTAAAACTGTACTAGAATTAGATGAGGAGCTAGCACCATCATTGACTTTCGCGTAGGAACTGATGCAGAGCTTGAGGATATCTTTTAGGGAATGGCATGGACTAAGAGGGCCAGGTTGGAGTATCTTGAAGGAAATTCAGTGCTCCTGATTGGAGCTCTCCTTGCTTTTGAGGCCAATGAGTGCATGGTAGAGGATGTGCAAACACCCATCTATCAGGTTTTGATACATAGGAAGTGTTGCTGCGTTATACACACCTCGGGTAATGTGGAAGAAATCTTCAATCCACTGGTGTGTCCTTGGGGGCAAGTCTCGAGCCAAGGCACTGTTTTTTTTTGACCATGGGAACAACAACCTCCCAAGAGTATATCCAACAGCCCGCAAACCAGATATACCAATAACTTGTGACTCAGCAGGGGCCGAGACGTCCCGAGGCCCACCGAAGTGAACCTCTATCCCAGGGGTCGTCTACCCTTCCAGCCTTGTCACAACGGGCCAATATGAGCATCCCTACCCCCCGCCGGTTTTGAACTTGTGACCTCCCCAGAGATAACACATGCTCTTAACCATTGGGCCCACTCAGGTGCTCTGCGAAAAGTTGAAAGACATGGGGGTGGGCTTTGATCCACTTGTGTGTGCAGGGGTCACGATACCATTTATTATAGTATCTCTGGGTGCAACCACACGTTCGACCACTACCTCAAGGTGTCCCCATGGCTCCAGGTAAAGACCTCACGAGAATTGAACCTTGCCCAACGGTGAAAAACTCACTGTTACCTGATCCTCAACTCCTCCGTCTAGGCCTACTCCCAGCGAAGCCAAGGGGGGTAGTCCCTAAAGAAAATAATCTATGGCTTGAACTAATCTAAGTACAAGAAATTGAATCTAGGAGTTTATTGCAACAAGAACAATATAACAATGAATCAATCTAAACTAGCAGCATATACCATTCATTCACTATGATTGCTTATGAAAAAGATATTCATAATATAAGAGATACTTTCATGAAATAAAAATAGATACGATACTTGTAAGTAAATGGCAATAAGTAATAAAATACTTCAAGATAAATTGAAATGCTTGACTTTGTAAAAGATTGAAGTAAATGGCTGTAAAAGTAAAGTAAATGAGACCAGTGCTAAATTGTAAGATATATGTAATGCCACCGAAATGAAGATTGCAAAGTGAATTGTCCTTTTAAGGTTTTAATTAGAGTTGATTAAGTTTATTGTGAAAGTGACTCTTGTGTTTGCAAGCCACCTTATGTGAGATGTGTGCTAAGTGTTGCAAGAAAAGTAAATCTAATATAAATGTGGCCTCTAAGAGGCTATCCCTCAGATTGGAGGTTGAACTATGCGGATGTCCAACAGGGAGAGTATCCCTCGGACTTCACACAGTAGCTCAAGAGAATGTGGGAGGTCTAATGAGAAGAACCTAGATCCCAAAGTTCCTGCCAGACTTCACACACAAACCCTCTTGCGTTTCCAATCAAGCAATAACAACTTTGACATTTCCCTAATTAAAACTAATCCACACTGACCAACCCCGGTTCTGATGAGTTTCCCAGGTCGAGCTAGGATTAGAAGGGTTCAAAGCATACACCAGGGAGCTGAGGCGAAATGTTTATTTGGAAAGTAAATATTGAAAAGAAACTAATCTAGCAAATATATCTAGCTAAGTTAATCTAGAAATTGAAATCTATTCTAAACTAACTATGAAATTGAAATCTAACCTAATGTGTTGTGGTGCGTTTGATAAGTTTTTAAGTTAATTTTAGTTTTCCCTTTAAATGTGAATTGTAAACTTGAGCCAAAATTGAAAAATTGAAACAATCAGAAAAGACACCGTTCCCCGTGAGTGGGAGCTTGTAGCCCCACTGATTTTATTAATGGATTTACAATAATATTTTTTGGAGTGACTTGTGATTGTTCATTAAGGGGATCACAAGTCTTGACAATGTTTCCAATGAATTTATTGATCAAAGGGGTGCTTCCGGGGGTCCTGGAATGTCCAAATCCGCCCAAAACAGACATAGTCTCCCCTTGGCTGTTCACCAAACCTGCAAAAACAGCAAACAAACAACAATGAAAAGTGCCCAAAAACACTTTAGAAGTGTCTTGGACTTATTTTAGAAAAACCCAAAAAATTCTAAGTAAGAATCTAGTGAAAACAAGCAAAATTTAACTAGGGAAAGCAAGCTAGAAAGCTTGATTCCTTAGGGTCTTTGATTCCTGTTTTAAAACAACAAAGTAAAGGCACTAAACTTTCCAAATATGAAGAATAAAGCTCTTTGAAAGAAATCTACCCATAGCTTTTAAGAATTTAAAGAGATAGCTTGCTAAAAGTAAATTTTCTTATGATAGATCTAGCTCAAAGTGATAGAATGAAATTGCTATCTCGATCTAACTTAACTTTGCATACTAACTTAGATAAACAAAGATTTGAAATGTAATTTAGATCTAAGTATTTGCATGCAAACTAGTAACCAAAAGAAAAATAGAAATTTCGTGAGATGAGATAGAAAGAGTGCCGGATGGAAGCAAATCTTGGGCTATGGAGTCTTCTAGGTGTATTGTAGAGGGAAATTGTTCCGATTGAAAGGATTTGAAGGTGTTGGAAACTCAAGTTAGAGCCTTCCACTCCTCCAAACTAGAGGCCCTGTAAACTTGGAAAATTCCTGCACAAAACTTGTTAAAGGTGGATGCATCCACTTCCTACATATAAAATCTAGAAATCATGCAAATCAAACTAGAATAACATGAAGTCATAGATTAAACATGCTAGAAATAATAAGATTTAGCAATGCAATCAAGCTCACTAATTTATAACTACTCAAGGATAAATTAACAATGCAATTGCAAAAAAAAAAACAAGATTACCATAACCTCAACACATCAAGATGGAACAATAGCATCCACACATTTTCTCAAGACAAGAAGAGTGACCTCCAAAGTCTTCAAATATTTATTCCATCATAGCTTGAGAGCATATTACAACAACATAACTCTAGGTCTACCAATCTAGTTTACAATGGGAGCAAGAGGCTCAATATATAACACACTTGGTGATAATCCTAAGAGAGGGGGACGCACCACTTGGAGAGAGAGGGCGCACCATGTGTGAGCAGAAGATGGGACAAGTGTTACTACTTGGCTGCCACCTCTCATGGAACTCCACCAGTACTCCAAGTGTGAGAGTGAGAGTAAGAGGGAGGGCGCCACCTCTCAAGAGGTAGGCACCCTCCTCAAGAATGCTCCACCTCTCCCAAGAGGGGTGCACTTCCCAATGAGAAGTCTCCTCAACTCAAGTTAAACTCCATATGACTCATCCACAACTCATCCTTAAGTGCCACAAATGCTTAGTTAACTCAAGGAGGGGTGAGTCAACTTGAAACATGTCTCTGACATGTTTCCCAAAAAATATCATTTGCTGATTTTTTGTCTTTTATTTGTTTTTTATTGACCATTTGTGAGTAAAATTATTTTTAAGTGATTAAAAATCACTAATTTTACACAAAAAGTTGGTACTTAGGTAAAGTGGGTATTTTGTGTCCAAAATCGAATACCCCCAAGGCATATAATGCCTCCTAGTACCACCTATTTAACTTATGAATTATTTACAATTAAAATATCTCGATTTTGCAAAAAATTTTGTTTTTGCATAAAACATTAAAAAACCTAAGGGAGACTTAACACATTTCCATGAGAATCTAGGAGGATGATTAGCATGGTAATATACATTAGACACTAGACTTAGACTTTTCCAAGCTAAGGCCTAACCATTAGTACATACTCCGGCTTTGGAGGAAATGAGTGGACAAACTCAGAAATTATAACTCGCTTAAAATTTAATTCAAGTGATAAATAATTAATAAGTAAAAAAAAAACACTAGAGTAATGTACTCGTGTCTAAGACTTAGGAGGCTAAGCCTTTCACAAGTTCATCATGCTAAATTCATCTTATTACAATGCCCCACAGGGGTACAGAAATGTGGTAAAAAAGCCGAAAAA
>SNQJ01S0013161.1:74669-89629 GCA_010110895.2 Picea sitchensis
AAAGTAACCAAACAGTTTGCTGTCCTAAAAGGCAGCAAATGACAGTTTTGGAAAGTCAAACTTAGAGCTAAAATCTGGTCAAAGACAGACCAGATTTAGCAGCTTGATAGTACCTCGTTTCTCTTCATGGTATCAGAGCCCTTGGTAGCTAGACTTGCTGATTTCTAGTGCATTCAGTGGACAGTTTTTGTGATAGCTTAGTGGCAGATTTTTGGACAGCGTGTTGACAGAGTTTGTGGGCAGTTGTAGAACTGATATTTTGACACATTGGACAACCTCTTATCACACCTGCCTGGATAGGAGTGAGGCTGATTTTGACAACCTCTTATCACACCCGTTTTGTCAGGAGTGAGGTTGTAGTTCTACTGCCTCTTTTCACACCTGTGTTGATAGGAGCAAGGCAGTGTTCTTGTGCTGTTTTAGCATCAGTGTGAGATTTAGTGGACAACCATGTCGATGTCCCAGATGCAGGCAGAAGATAGGCTAGACGAAGCTAGCAACTAGTCCCCTTGGAAGACCAGGATCACTTTCGAATTAGATGACCTTGAACTATGGGATATAGTTCATGCTCCCGTTGTTCTTCCTCTTGTCACAGCTCTCGTGTTGGTGGCAGAGTTCAGGAAGAGGAACATCAAGGCGAAAAGGACTATTTGTGACGGGGTGAGAGACCACATCATTCGACAATTGACTGGTAAAGACTATGCTTTTGAGATGTGGGATTCTCTATGCAAGCTTTACCAGAGTCCAAACCAGAACCGAAAGATGGTTTTGCAGGACAGGCTCATAAGCATTCAGATGCTCGATTTCGAGTCAGTTACATCATTCCTTGGCAGATTCACTCGAATCATAGATGAGCTTGCAGCGGTCGGAGAGATAGTGGACCCAGACTTTATGGTGAGGACAACCTTAAACAACTTTACGAAACCATGGGGTCCATTTGTTCGAGGCATTGTTGCCCGAGAGGTTATGCCTACTTGGGAGAGACTTTGGGATGATTTTGTATAGGAGGAGATGAGACTCACCTCAGAGTCCTCAATGTTGATATTATGGTAGCTGCGGGAGGTATTTACCTCCACGTGTAAACCTGACGAGAATAGAATATTCCGGGAAGCAAGAAGAAACCCTAATTAGTTGACTAATAACCCTAGAAGACAAGTCGAATCAAGAGGATAACTTGTATTAGGTTATTAGCCTCCAAGAGAAGAAGTTGGCTAAAGGAAATATTATATACTAAGTAAATAGGCACCCAGAATGAGAAGTCGGCCCAGGCAGTTTGCCAGATTTAGTATAAATACAGGAGGCCAGTCTTCATTCTGGCAGACATTCTTAGAACTGCAGAGCACACTTGTGCACACTGCAGTTGGGCAGTTTTGTGCACAAGTTCTGGAGAAGCTGTTGTCGCCAGTTTATAGTTTCGGTCTTCTCTGGGTTTGGACTTTCTGATCAGCTTTTGTTATTCTTGCTTGGTGCGCTGTCCTTGGAGAGAAGTGCACTATCTTGTTTGGCTATATAGCTTAGGGTTTGCTTCTGGAATGATTCTCTGTCAAGGTTAAGGTGCTCGGGGGTGGCTTTGGCTTATGGTTGGGTGACAATAGTGATATTGTCTATGGTTAAACGAGCACATCCATCATATTCTAACACTCAGGACAATAGCTGTTTTCTCAGGGTGATGAGGACCTTGCTCTATGGACTAAGGGAAAGAAGAAGACTGAGAGAGGTGCTAGATAGGGTCCCAAGGGAGGGGCCAAACCACAATAGAGTGGCAGTGGGAAAGAGAGAGACATGAGCACAATGAGATGCTTTGCTTATGGAGAGATGGGTCACTATGCAGGACACTGCCCTAAGAAGAAGAAGAAGAAACAACGGGATGATTCTGTAGTGACAACAGAGGAGCTTGAGTTCGATACACAGCTTGCGAGAGAGTGTGCATTTGCCAGTTCTTTGTCAGCTATTACACCATCCCGCGTTAGGTGGGGAGACAGAGTTGAGGAGGACCTATTGACTCATAGTAGTGATTCATAGGGAGCTCAGACTCAGTTTTCAAGGACACCATCTTCAGGGGTGACTGGTCCACCCGGGATAGCTTGAGTTTCAGAGTTGCTGAGACAGAGGATTGGTGCAAGGGCTTTAGAGCATCAGAGATTGATGAGGAGTAGCAACAGGGCACCACAAAGGCTTGAGCCTCACTTGGCTACAGAGACGAGCAGATCAGGTTCTGGATCCACTTCAGGTGGAAGTCACTTGGTGAGAGGCCAAGTTGAGGATCTTGGTGAGATGCTGAAGATTGAGATCCAGAGACTCTTGGTGAGATGCCAAGAGAGTGACTCTTGGTGAGATGCCAAGAGTAGTGACCCTTGGCGAGATGCCAGGAGGTAGAAATCCTTGGTGGGAGACCAAGGTTGAGATCTGTGGTTTGATACTAAGATCTAAGTGATCTTGGATAGGTGGAGATGCACTTCCATCTATACATCACGCAAGTTGAGCAGATCTATGTTAGAGACCATTTTTGATGATCAGGGTATAGCCATACTCACAGAGTATTTTCCAGTAGGCAACCATGTCCACTGCAGGCATGAGATTGGTGGTGAAGGGCACTTTCCTTGGTAAGAGGGAGTGTTGAGATTTGGGTACCTTGGAAAGTGGTCCCCTTGTGTTTGTGAGTCTCTAAACACAAAGGGGGAGACTATTACCCTCATTACTTTACTTTATGTTCTAATTACACTTTGACTTAGGAGTTTAAGTCAAAAGTGAAATATGTCACTTAAGCATTAAAGTGACATTTAATTCACTTTGTGGGTGAGTTAAAGGACATAAAAAAAACTAAGGAAAGTGGGTTTCCTAAGTGAGAATTTTGGATTAAATCTCACCCATTGATTAGACTTGGCTAGATTTGATCTAGGCCATTGATCTTTTAGGGTTTGGCCAAAGAGAGGCTAAAGGAGGGAATATGGCAAATATGAGATTCATTCTTCACTTGAGAGGAGAGGAGAAGGAGGAGAGCTCTTGGGTGCACTTATTGAGGAGGAGAGGGTGCACGAGGTCAAGGGTTTGAGGAGATGCTTAGCTTGAGTGCTAGCTTGCATGGAGGGTCATTCATGGAGGCTTGGGCACCATCTTGAGTAGGGGCACATTCTAGAAGAGGAGGGGCGCACAAGCTTGTGGAGGGGCGCATTTGTGAGAGAGGCCCATCAAGTTTGAGGAGAAGGGCGCACCTTGTTGAGGAGTCTCATTTGTAGAGGATAGGCGCACTCTAGAGTAGAGGAGGGCACAAGGCAAGTGAGGGCGCATACTACACTTGTGTTTTTGCTAGAGGAGGGGTGTACTTGAGCTTAGTGCGCACCAAGCTATGGAGGGAGGCACTCTTGTGTAAGGGGTGCAAGACCAAGGGAAAAGGCAAAGGCAAAGACAAAGGTACAAGGGAAGAGGACCAAAGGCTAGCAAGGCAAGAGGGGCGCACCAAGGCAAAGGGCGCCTTGCTTCAAGAGGCTAGCAGGGACATCTTCAAGGGACTCCAAGGCTTCCAAGAAGGGTTTCTATTGTACCAGGTTCACTTGTAAATGTTTTCCGTGTTGTACATTTTGCTTTGAGGCCTTCTGTATACATCTACTCCAAACTAGTTTTCCCCATGGGGGGTTTTTCCAGGGTCATGTTGACCAAAAACATATGTATCAATTTCATGCATGCTTAAAATTTTTAGATCAGCATTTAGAGTTGTAGAGATTTAGAGGAGTGTTATGTGTTTTGAGTTATATTGTATGTGCTAATCATTGGTATGAAAAACACTTGCAAGGGCACCTCAAAAGGACACTWAACCACAAAAATTATCAGCAGAAAGTAACCAAACAGTTTGCTGTCCTAAAAGGCAGCAAATGACAGTTTTGGAAAGTCAAACATAGAGCTAAAATCTGGTCGAAGACAGACCAGATTTAGCAGCCTGATAGTACCTCGTTTCTCTTCAGAAGCAACCTCTCAGATATTTCATAAAGCTTCTCCATGTGAATAGCATGATTTGCAAAGGCAGGATACTTACCGGATCAATTTTAAATTCCTTGTATACACAAATTTTGTCGATGTAATAAACCTAGTGTTTCTAGGGGTTTAGGGTAACTGGAAAATAGGTTGATGATTCAATATTCCACACAGTAATTTATCATAAACAATGTCAATAGCGCACCACCAGTTCATAAATGCCGCCAATACTGAGTGCACGATAATTACCAGCAGAGAAATTACCACAAAGCATCTAATATCAGCAATAAACACTGATTATAAACCAGTAGCAACAGTATCTAAAACAGTATGCTAACCCAGCAGTAAAACCCTCTTAAGAGGCTGCTGTCCAAATACACAGTTTTAAGGCTGCCTTCAACAGTTTACTTAGACAGTTTAGCAATGACACTGGTTCCAAGAATTAACAACAACAAGAATTTATTATAATTCACCCTAGTTCCTACGACAGTACAATAAACCCGGTATTGGCTGTCTTCAACAGTGCTGCTGTCCTCCCTGGCAGCATCGCTGTCCTATTGTGCAGACTTCTTGACTCGGCCTCCCTTTCTCCAGAAATCTGTGCTGGCAACAAGGGGTTCGACCCTTCTCCAGGGGACATGGATAGGGTTCGGACCTTCCTCTAGGGGTTGAACAGATCCAAACGATGTGCTGCGGCCTGCCCACTTGTTAACAGCTGCGGTCTCCTCACGATCTACCAACCTTCACTACTGCACAGGAACTCGGCCACTTGAAGGTGTCTTCCGAGCGGCCTTCCTTAACAAGAACCCTCCACAAATGGAAGACTGATACTAGAACCGAAAAGCACTGAGCTAGGGTGAGATAGACCCACCGAAACTCAACAAAGAAAGGGAGGGTTTACCCATCCTCCAAGGGATTGACGCAACCGCCTCCAAAAAAATAGAAGAGAACTCCAAAAAAATCCAAATCCGAGTTGCTCGTATCAAATGAACCTCCTCTCTTATTTATACTCCTTCGTCACATTGGATTTCTCCCATTGGTCAAGTCGGCTCTCCTTTTTGGTGCATGATCATGTCGACTCTCCTATTCTTGTAAGTAAAGTCCGCTCAACCCATTTTCTTTTGTTTTTTTATACCTGCGACTCCCCTCCTTTCGGGGACTGTGGCTTACGGGGAGGCCCCTAAGCCAGTGCGTCCCTCCCCACCGGGGGCCAATTGGGAGGGGACATGACAGTGGATCCCTCAATAGTGGAAATGCCAAGTGAACAATGGAATCTTCATAATGTGTACTTTTGTCCAATATGTTGTCCAACCTTTGGCTATATGCTGTGTAGTCCTAAGCTACACTCATAGGAAGCTGGGCTTTGCTCCTTGACAATATTAGATTTTCATTAGTTCTGTTAACATTAGATTTACCATAGCATTTTGATCTTCTTTTAACATTCAATAACCATATATTGAAATATATAAACAACGGATAAACAAGCACAAGAAGACACAAAGATTTATCCTGGGAAAACCCCAAACTCGGGGAAAAACCCAACCAACTTTTCTTAGAGAGATATTCCAATACAACCATGAACAAGCTCTATTCACAAGGGCAAACCAATAATGAAGAAACCCTGATAACAAATACTTATCTCTTCTTCTTGTCAAACCCTAGGAAGGGTAGACAAATGAGTAGCACCACAGAATTGGCACAAGATAGGCGCATCACTAGAGCAAGATAGTGCACCACAGAACTGACACAATTGGCAACTGGTAACTACAACTGTAACTTTAACTGCAATTGCAACATTAACTACAACTGCAACCAGCACTGCAACTACAACTGTAACTGGCACGAAGCAATTGGGCAACACCACACAATCTTAACGCAGCTCTTCCAGAGGTAGCGGACAAGAGAAACCACCAAGAGCCACCAAGAATATCCTTCCCAAGTAGGGCACACTCTCCAAGAGAACCAGAACCCGAAAATTCAAAAAAGCGAAACTGTCACAACTGCAGCTGCAACTGTCTAGTGCGCACTGTAGAAGGAGAACTGTGTGTCTGTACAAATGAAATGATCCAACCTTGTATTTATACTAATCTGGGTGCCTTTCTGGGGCCAACTTCTTATTCTGGGCCTTCATATTTACTTTATTATTTATGTGGGCCGACTTCTCTTCCTGGAAATTATATTTCCACTTTAATTATTTCTTGTGGGCCGAATTCTCTTCTATGGTATTCTATTTCACTTTATTCTTTTCCAGGGTGTTCTTCAACTATTCAATGGTCTTCCTTTTACTTTTGGAATCTTCTTCTTCTCTGAGAAAAGTTGTATAGGAAGGAACACCTCTTGCAACTACCAAAACATCAACACTCCCTCTTAGCTATGGAGGTATTCTTCCAAGATGTTTTCTTCTAGTAGTCCAATGACTACTCTGCAATCAAGTGGTAGCCCTAGGCTACCACCATGTCATCGGTAGCTCAAATCTTCTGCTATAGTCTCTACGACCAAGCTGCAATCAACTAGTAGCACACAACTACTACCATGCAATCCAATGGTCTCCACGACTACGTAGCAATCAACTAGTAGCACACAACTACTACCATGTTGTCCAGTAGTACACGACTACTGCTATAGTTCTCATGACTATGCTGTGATGTTTCTCCTCTACCAATAGTCTTATTCACACCTAGCCACGTCTCATGGCTTAGGAAGGACTACCACCATAGCCACATTCACACCTAGCCACTTCACATGGCCTAGGAAAGGCTATGCCATGGTTCAAGACCATACTACAAGTCTTATTCACACCTAGCCACCTCACATGGCGTAGGAAAGACTTGCACTAGGCTGTGATGTTTCTCCTCTCCCTGTAGTCTTGTTCACACCTAGCCACCTCTCATGGTGTAGGCAAGACTACGATCATAGCCCCAAGGCTACGTCATGGTCCAAGACCATGCTACAAGTCTTATTGTAATGTTCCCAAGCCAATGTTTTGCTGGAAACACTAACTGTTCATTGTTTATTGTTTGTTTAGTTGTGTGCTTACAGGTTTACTCATGAAGTTGCGCATTAGGGTTTGTGTTTATGAGATCAAAGTATGTAGACATGGATATGAAGATATAACATAAGGAAAAGACAAGATACAACAAGAAACACCAATATGTAACCAAATAGCGCGGATCTGACCTTTATTTAGATAATATAGAGATCTTGATACAACAAATCTGTAGATTTGGAAGAATACCGATAAGAATATCCAACTGGAACAATAGCTGCTGCAAAATGCTCAAGACTGAAGATATAGGACTCCAAAGACAGTTCAATAAGCTAATGCAAAGCACAAGGTTGATTTCTTTCCTTCCAGGGATCATATCCAAACCCCCCTAGCTGAGTTGTGCCCTTCTGGATGGATGAATATACTCAATATTTCGGCCCTGTTGCTAGAGGTCTCCAAATACTTTGAAATTGGCTGGAATAGTAAATCGGGGCAAGACAAACCCCCTCTTGAGGTCTCAGGTTGAATGATAGAGATTTGCTCCTATAGTTGAAACCTCGAACTGAGTTGCGCCCTCCTCGATGACTGAAGAGACCAATATTTCAGCCTCACTGCTAGGAACCTCCAAATGCTTTGAAACTGGCTGGAAGAGTAAATCAAGGCAAGACAAACCCCCTGGTGAAGTCTCCAGCTGAATAATGAAGAACTGACCCTCCAAACGGACGAAACCCTGTTCTGCAGTGTGCCCTCCTTCTCTCCAACTCGTGCCAAGCTCTAACAAATCATATGGCAAGTAAGCCTCTCCCAAAATCGGCTGGAAATAATGGCCTAGGCCTTACAGAGAAAACCCAGAAGTTTATATGCCCAAAATCCTCCTCTACTTCCTGGATCAAACTCTTCTTCTTCAGATGGTGCGCCCCCCTTGCTGGAAACCCCCTAGGCTGCGCACTGTTCCTTCCTTGGTTGATAGATGGTACCTATAACTGCTATAGAATGGTGTGGGAGGACTATTGCACCCTCGGGACCAAGCTTGGATCAAGATAGGTGGGATCTTTCACCACCGAGTTGATTTCTAGGGTTTGTAATCTCAAAACTCTCAAAACTCCTTTGTGCTCAAGAGCCCAAATGCAAAATGTAATAATAATCAAGAATGTGTGAGAAGTGCGCCCTTCCTTTCTTTTATACTCCAGATCTATCTCTGTTGAGTTAGTTAACTCCTAGCTTTTCCACACATGTTCTTTTCTTTCCTTCAATTTACCTTTTTCTCCCAAAGTCAGCTTAATATTATGACGTTGTGCTTAGGTAATGGCTCTGGGTTGTCTTTGTCCCCATGATGCATGTGACTATAGTCTAGTGGGGACAACTAGACTACTAAGTCTCTCATAACCTCTTCATCAAGAGTTGGGGGACATTATAGTCTCCCCTGCTAGAAATTGCTTGTCCACAAGCAATTCTGAACCTGTCTCCTAAAGAACCTGTTCACCTTCCCAAGTGGCATCCTCTATAGGTAAATTCTTCCACCTGACCAAGTATTCCTTGATTCTCCTCTTCCTTAACCTCTTCTCCCTTACTTATAATATTTCTTCTGGAATCAATATCAATTGCCCCTCTTCATCCAGAGGTGGCAGTTCCTCAATAGGAAGGATGTGTTTACCTATGGCTCTCTTTAAGCATGACACATGAAAGACATTGTGTATTTTCCTGCCTTGTGGTAGATCAAGCTCATATGCCACGACCCTTACCTTTCTGTTTATCCTGTATGGTCCAAAGAAACGAGGTTGGATCTTTTCTGCGCCACTCCTCTTAATGGATGCCTGTCTGCATGGTTGAAGCCTCAAGTAAACCAAATCACCAACCTCAAATGTGCACTCCACTCTGTGCTTGTCTGCCTGTACCTTTTGCTGATTCTGTGCCCTTTGCATGTGGTCTTTAAGTTCTCTGAGTATATCCTGACTCTGTTGAATCCAATTCTGAACCATGGGAGCCCTGCTGTCACCAAAGACAATCTCCACAAAGGAGAGGGGATCATAACTGTATAAGGCTTTAAATGGCGACATACTAATAAACATGTGATGGGTGGTGTTGTAGCAATATTCCCCCAAATGAAGCCACTTAACCCATGCCTTCTGTTGCCCTGAAACATAATTTCGAAGGTAGCCTTCAACCCACTTGTTGACTATCTCCGTTTGGCCATCAGTTTGAGGATGATAGCTATTACTGGGGGTTAAGGTCGTGCCTACCAACCTGAATAGCTCTTGCCAAAAGGTGCTCATGAACCTGTTGTCCCTGTCACTCACAATGGTTTTGGGTAAACCATGCAACCTAAAAACCTCTCTAAAGAACAAATCTGCAACCCGTGCTGCACTGTAATCTGTGGCAATAGCGAAAAAGTGAGCAAACTTGGTTAACCTCTCCACCACCACAAAAATGCAATCCTTGCCCTGGTCCTTGGGCAATCCTGTGATGAAATCCATGGATATACTTTCCCATTTGTGCTTAGAAATGGGAAGTGGTTGCAGTAATCCTGCTGGATGAGTGTGTTCATCCTTGTTCACCTGACAAGTGGTGCATCACATCTTCCTTCATGCCTTTCCAAGCGAATCTTTCCCTTATTTTCTTGTATGTCTTGATGAACCCCTGATGTCCTGCTACTGGTGAATCATGGCATGCTTGTAGCACTTTGGTTTTAAAGGTTGACTCGGGAACCAAGAAGATTCGGCCCTTGTGATATATGATGTCGTGCACAATTCTGAAGTTGTCATCTTGTACTTGCCCATCCATCAATTCGCATGCTAACCTGTTTTTTGAGTATTCCACCAAAAGTGGGCCTTCCAGTCAATTGAAATGTCGGTCATAGCATAAACTGATGGTCTTCTGGATAAGGCATCTGCCACCACATTATTTTTTCCTTTGACAAACTTAATGTCAAAGTCATAAGCCTGGATCTTTCAAACCCATTTCTGTTGTCTCTCATTTAAGTCCTTCTGATCCAGAAAGTACTTGAGGTTGTTGTGTTCTATCCTCATAACGAATTTTGCCCCAACCAAGTATTGCCTGAACTTAGCCAATGCATGCATGATGGCTAACATCTCTTTATCATAGATGGTATAGAGAAGCTCAGGACCCCTTAGTTTTCGGGTCTCATAGACAATAGGGTGCCTATTCTGCATAAGCACTGCTCCAATGCCCTTCCCTGGGGCATCACACTCCACTGTAAAGGGTTGTGTGAAATCTGGTAGAGCCAATACCGGACAAGTGCTCATTACCTTCTTCATCTTGTCAAAAGTCAATTGTGCTTCTTGACTCCACTTGAATGTGCCGGTCAAAGGTGCACAAAGTTGAGAGAAAGCTTTGAAAAACCTCCTGTTATAGCAGTAGATGTCAAGAAACCCTTTTAATTCGGTGAGTGTCCTAGGTGTTGGCCAATCAAGTATAGCTTGTATCTTCTGTTGGTGTACCTGTACTCCTTTCACCCCAATGATGTGTCCCAAATAAACTACCTCTGTCATTCCAAATTCACATTTGGATTCTTTAGCATATAGAGATTGTCTTTCCATGATGGCTAAAATCTGTTCAACATGTGGTAGATGCTCCTCCCATGTTGCTGTAGATCAATAAGTCATCAAAGAAGACCAAGAGGAACTTCCTTAATTGCTTGTTAAAGACATGATTCACGCAAGATTGGAAGTTGGCTGGCGCATTAGTTAGCCCAACGGGCATCACCAAGAACTCATAGTGACCATAGTGACATCTGAAAGCGGTCTTGGGTACATCTGGCTCCCTCATTTTTATCTGATGATAGCCAGAGCACAAGTCAATCTTTGTGAAGTATACAGCCCCATGAAGCTCATCCAATAGCTCATCAATCCTAGGGATGGGGTATCGGTTCTTGATCGTCTTCTTATTCAATGCCCTGTACTCAATGCACATGCGCATGGTCCCATCCTTCTTTTTCACTAACACCATTGAAGATGTGAAGGGATTGGAACTTGGCCTAATGTGGCCCATATCTGACAGTTCTTTGATAGCCTTCTCAATCTTGTCTTTACACTTCTTTGGGTGCCTGTAAGGAGTGGTGATGACAGGTTTCTCTCCCTCTTCCAATTCTATGATGTGCTCAAACCCCCTATCTGGTGGTGCTCTTGGTGGAATGGGTTCAAAGGCCTTGTTGTGCCTGTCAATGATTCTTTGAATCTCTGGAGAGTAATGAGTATCCCCTTTCTTATCCACCCGAACTGATATTCTACATTCTGTTGCATACACAATGTCCTCCCACTTGAAGATGACCTCCATGCGCTTTGTTGTCACCACTCTAGGTGTGTTTCCTGTCATACCCATGAGAACCACCTTTTTCCCATTTTCCTCCATGAAAGACATCTCCATTGTCTTGTAGTTGGTAGTGATTGGCCCCAACGTACCAAGCCACTGAACTCTAAGGATGATGTTAGTGTCTGGAAGATCCATTACATAGAAATCTTGTGCCAAATCATGCTTTCCCAATGTAAGCTTCATTCCTGGAATATACCTGTCACAAGGCATAGTGCGCCCCCATGCTAACTCCACACAGAAACCTTCAAATTCAACTGTAGGTATATGTCTTCTTTGCAGTAGGGATGAATCAATGAAGTTGTGTGAAGCACCCCCATCAATGAGAACTGGAACTTTCTGCCCCTGTAGCACTGCTCTCATCCTGAAGGTGTTGAATTTGGGTACCCCACTGATTGATGCTATCGTTACCTTCTTGTCTGCTGTAAGGCCATGACCTGCATCCTCCTCCTTTTCATTTTCTGTGGGATCTGCCTCCATGTTCTGTATATGGTTGAAATCTTCCTCCTCCTCATCATTGGAAATCACTTCAATGTAGTGAGCCTTGCCTTTACCGATGCATTTGTGTGTTGGATCCCAAGGCTCTTTGCATGTAAAGCACAAATGTTTCCTTCTCAATTCCCTCCTAGTAGTTTCATCCATTCTACCTCTTCCTCGGTCAAACCCCCTTTTGTCTCTTCCCCCTTGGTTCATGGGGGGTCTTTGGTCTCTTCCCCCTTGGTTTAGGGGAGGTCTAGGGGTAAATTTAGTCTTTGTTGCTAATCCCAAGTACCTAGCCTTCCATATAGCCTCATGTAAGTTGGTAGGCTTAAAAGCCTTGACCCAACCCCTTAAGTGCTCCATCAACCCCTATGTGAAGAGCATCACTAGTCTCGCTTGAGACACATCTTGCACCATAACTGCTATCCTATGAAACTCCTTTATATATACCTTTGGTGACCCTGTCTGCCTGAGCTAGGTGAGTTCCCTAAAATGTAGTTCTGGATCCCCCTGGTCAAACCTGTCAATAAGTCTCTGTGTGAACTCTGTGTAAGAAGTAATCTGATTATGGCCGAGTGTAGTTAACCATGGTACCACCAGTCATGAGCTTTTCCCTCCAAGTAAATGGTGGCAAACTTGATGGCATCCATCTCTCTCATTGGGTTAAGTTGTAAATAGGTATCAAGCTTTTGCACCCAAGCTTGCGTAGTTACCTTGGAAGAACCATCAAAATATGGGATCTCCATCTTACCTGCTCTGCGCTCCAATTCATTGTTGTTCCGGTGATACTGTTTGGGCTTACCCCTGAATTTGATTCCGCAATATTGGTCCAGTGTGACTTGCCTTCTGAATCCTGCACTCAATAATTCATATTCCCTGGCATATTTCTCAAAATTATCCTCAATCTCATCATGGTGGTTGTGCTGTGGCTGTTTATCCAAAAATGTAGGTAGGTAGGGTCTAGGGGTAGCTCTACTGTGTGTTAGTCCCTTAGAAGCCCCTCCTCCAAAACTCTGCTCCTCAGTGTGGTAGTGAAAGCTCTGCTCCTAATGAGGTCTAGTTTCTCCATGGGAATCACTGGCTTCTTTGTTTGCATAGATTTCTGGTCCCTTTCCTGCATGGGTTATCTGTAATAGGAGTGGCACAATCTTCTCCTGGCTGGCATTTACTCTTTCCAAGGTCTCCCTCATTTCAAACTGTCCCCTGCACATTGTTTCCTGGTTCTCCTGTAGATGGTGCTCAAGTGCACTTTGTGTCCGATTTATGGAGTGTTGTAACACCTTTGCAAAACCTGCTAGAGCTTGTGGTTCACTGTCCTCACCCGAACCTTCCATTTCTGCCTCTGGTTCACCTGTCTTCTTTCTGCGTCTTCCCATATAGATACCACTGAATTTATGCATGTGCTAATCCCCACTGGCTGGGAGGATCAACGCTCTCATACCACTGTAATGTTCCCAAGCCAATTTTTTGCTGGAAAACACCAACCGTTCATTGTTTATTGTTTGTTTAGTTGTGTGCTTGCAGGTTTACTCATGAAGTTGCGCATTAGGGTTTGTGTTTATGAGATCAAAGCATGTAGACATGGATCTGAAGATATAACATAAGGAAAAGACAAGATACAACAAGAAACACCAATATGGAACCAAATAGTGCAGATCTAACCTTTATTTAGATAATATAAAGATCTTGATACAACAGATCTGCAGATCTGGAAGAATACCAATAAGAATATCCAACTGGAACAATAGCTGCTACAAAATGCTCAAGACTGAAGATATAAGCCTCCAAAGGCAATACAATAAGTTGATGCAAAGCACTAGATTGATTTCTTTCCTTCCAGGGATCAGATCCAAACCCCCCGAGCTGAGTTGCGTCCTTATGGATGGATGAATATACTCAATTTTTCGACCTTGTTGCTAGAGGCCTCCAAATACTTTGAAACTGGCTGGAATAGTAGATCAGGGCAAGACAAACCCCCTTCTGAAGTCTTAGGCTGAATGATAGAGATCTGCTACTCCTATAGCCGAAACCTCAAACTGAGTTGCGCCCTCCTAGATGACTGAAGATACCAATATTTCGGCCTCATTGCTAGGAACCTCCAAATGCTATGAAATTGGCTAGAAGAGTAGGTTGGGGCAAGACAAACCCCCTGGTGAAGTCTCCAGCTGAATAGTGAAGAACTGACCCTCCAAATGGATGAAACCCTATTCTGGAGTGCGCCCTCCTTCTGTCCAACTCGTGCCAAGCTCTAACAAATCATATGTCAAGTAAACATCTCCCAAAATAGGTTGGAAATGATGGCCTAGGCCTTATAGAGAAAGCCCAAAAGTCTATATGCCCAAAATCCTCCTCTACTTCTTGGATTGAACTCTTCTTTTTCAGACGGTGTGCCCCCCTTGCTGGAAACCCCTAGGCTGCGCACTGTTCCTTCCTTGGCTGATAGATGGTACTTGTAACTGCTGTAGAATGGTGTGGGAGGAGTATTGCACCCCCGATACCAAGATTGGATCAAGATAGGTGGGATCTTTCACCACCGAGTTGATTTCTAGGGTTTGTAATCTCAAAACCCTCAAAACTCCTTTGTGCTCAAGAGCCCAAATGCAAAATGTAATAATAATCAAAAATGCGTGAGAAGTGCGCCCTTCCTTTCTTTTATACTCCACATCTATTTCTTTGTTGAGTTAGTTAACCCCTAGGGTTAACTCCTAGCTTTTCCACACATGTTCTTTTCTTTCCTTTAGTTTACCTTTTTCTCCCAAAGTCAACTTAATATTATAGCGTTGTGCTTAGGTAATGGCTTTGGGTTGTCTTTGTCCCCATGATGCATGAGACTATAGTCTAGTGGGGACAACTAGACTACTGAGTCTCTGATAACCTCTTCATCAAGAGGTGGGGGACATTACACTTATTCACGCCTAGCCACCTCACATGGCGTAGGCAAGACTTGTACCCGTTTGTACATTACTCCCTTAGTCACCTCACATGGTTGATTTGGGAAACCCTTGACCAAAGGGGAAGCCCGTTAGAGGAGAAACATCACACCTCCTTCTCAACGAGGGTGGACATTACGCATAGCTTGTCTCTGAAATACTCATACTTCACTCTAGACAGAGGCTTGGTGAGAATGTTTGCTATCTGCTCATCTATGGATATGTACTGGAGCACCACATCTCCTCTTTGCACCATGTCTCGGATGTAA
>SNQJ01S0013161.1:89639-118240 GCA_010110895.2 Picea sitchensis
GATGTGCTTTTCCTGTCCACTACACTCCCCGCCCATTCAGAGTCTGTATAACCTTGCAACTTTACTGCACCATCCGAGACATATTTGAGTCCATATCCAACCGTACCATGCAGGTACCTCAACACATGCTTTGTTGTTATCTAATGTACATGTGTAGGCTCAACCATGTACTGAGTCCTGACTCAATGTGTTCACTGCAAAGCATATATCCGACCTGGTATTAACCAGGTACATCAAGGATCTGATCAACTCTCTGTACATTGTGGGATCAACCAAATCTGAAGATGAATCATCTTGAATCTCTGGAGGATCTCAATTGTATATATTTTCCTTGGCTAAGGAAAATCTCATCTCGCCTCTGCCACACCTCTAATCCCATCAAATCCAGATCCTTCATTTCGAACTCTGAAGTGAGATCCCTGTTTCACCCATCTGTGAGCTTCTCATCCCCTATAAGAAACATGTCATTCAATATCAAGGGGCAACCATCCCCAAGCTCATCAAATAACTGTCTGTTCTGGCATACCAAGCCCTGGGTGCTTGCTTAAGCCCGTATAAAGCTTTCTTTAATTTGTAGACATGAGACTCCTTATTATGTATCTTGTGACTGCTCTATTTACACTTCTTCTGGCTACTAGAGCAAGTGTCTTGTCATAATCTTCTCCCTCTTTTTGAGAGAATATTCTAGCCACAAATCTTGCTTAGTACTTCTCAATGCTATTATTTGCAACATGCTTGATCTTGTAGATCCACTTGGAAGTCACTATTGACTTCCCTTCTAGTGTCGGAACCACTTCCCACTCATCATTCTTCATGATGGATTGATACTCTTCCATCATGGCATCCTTCCACACTTGCTGATTAGCAACTTCCTCATAAGTGGGAAGTTTTGAATCCATGATCCTCCTCATCAACGCTACATAGCTGGAAAACCTGTGTGGTGTCTTGCTGTCTCTAAAAGAGCCTCTGGGTGATGCATGTCCTTCAACTTCCAGCAAAGTGTTCTAAAGCCATGCTGGTCTCTTCTTGGTTACTGTAATTTCTTTGAGTGGATCTACAAGTATCTCTGGCTCTACTATCTCATTCTAATCTACTGGGATATGTTCTTTTGGAGTAGAGTTCCTCATTAATGCTTTCTAGCAAGTAATGGTCCTGGTGGAAGTGTACCAGGTGACTAGAGCAAAGGTCTGCTCATGGTCCACTCCCTCCGAGTTGACTGACTCTCTTTGAGTCTGCATGCACCCTCTGGGATTTGACTCCCTTTGAGTCTATATAATCTTGGATCCATCTGCTCCCTCTGCATCTGCTCATTTCCTTTGAAGTCTGATCTCATATGAACTGTACTGGGAGGTTGCTCCTACCTACTGGATCTTGAGGGATGACTCCTTCTGAGCTGATACTTGGTGGGGCCACCCGCCTCACCACTGGTGGAGCCATCTGCTCCTCCTCATGATATGGATCATCAATGCCATATAAATGCATGTCCTTTGCATCCTACAAAGTATCACGAGACCATGCTGGTCTCTTCCTGATCATTGCAATGCTTTTGGCTTTACTGACTCTTCCTGATTAGAAGAGTGATCAACTAAACTGGAGGGATTTGTACGATCGTCTTCGGAGCCTTCTGCTCCTTACAATCAATCTCCATATGAGATACTATGTATCCCACAAAAGTACTCTTCTTGCCAGAAGGTTTTAACTTCGTCCTCTTCTTCTTCGTTACATGGATGTATAGAGTCATGTATACAACTTCTTGTTTGGATAGTCTGCTCCATGTCTCAAACTAGAGACCATCTAATCTGTTGTCTCTTGCAATCATCACTATAGCACCCTCTCAGAGCTATAACCTGTGACCTGCTCGGAACATGAGCAACAACAAGGGAAATAACAGACAAGAACAATATTCTTATGGTAAGAACAATAATAAAAACAAGAACAGGAACACTCGTCACAGTTGCTCCTTCTCAGAGCTATCACCTGTGACCTTCCTGGGACAAGAGCCAAAACAAAATACAATAACAAGAAATAAGAACAACACTCTTCAACATTCTTCTATTGTTGTGACCAATCATTCCTCCATAGTAATCTGCCGGGAACAAGAAACAAGAACAACAACATCTCCATGGAATTTCCAAGATAACCTGCTTGGGACAAAGTCAACAACCAATAACATCTAGAAGAGATTAATTTCATCTTACAAACAAGTGCATCATTAATAGTGAACAATGAGCATTTACATAATGATCATCGTATCAACAATATTCAAGTGTTACTAAACATTTGATAGCAATAGTAGTAATAGAACTCTAAAGATTGCTATTCTAGTTACAACTCTTACTTAAGTTGCAATAATATAAAATATCAAACCTGATATGCAAACCTAGAGTCTAGCTGCTGCTTGGCCCATTTGAGTTGTCATATATTGTAGGGGACATCGTCACTGCCGCCTCCAACTCTTGGGCTTCCTATTGTCACTTTTTGGATAAATGTCCTTTTGCCAAGTGTACTCTCCAACTTGTCTTCTAATCTGAGGCTTTACATCATCAACAAGAAAAAGTGCGCACTCTCCAAGAGAACCAGAACCCAAAAATAGCGAAACTGTCACAACTGTAGCTTCAACTGTCTAGTGCGCACTGCAGAAGGAGATCTGTGTGTCTGTAGAAATGAAATGATCCAACCCTGTATTTATACTAATCTGGGTGCTTGTCTGGGGCTGACTTCTTATTCTGGATCTTCGTATTTACTTTATCATTTCTGTGGGCCGACTTCTTTTCTTGGAAATTATATTTCCACTTTAATTATTTCCTGTGGGCCGACTTCTCTTCTGTGGTATTCTATTTCACTTTATTCTTTTCCGGGGTGTTCTTCAATTGTTCAATGGTCTTCCTTTGACTTATGGAATCTTCTTTTTCTCTAAGAAAAGTTGTCTAGAAGGGAATACCTCTCGCAACTACCAAAACATCAACAGACAAGGGCGAAAAATGTTATCCCTTGAATTGTCCTTGGGGACTTTAGTCTCAAGGGGATTGAATGAACACTTGGGAAAATTGCAAATGTCACCTCTTACTTTGGGTTAGCGCTTCCTAGTCCAAGGGTAAATCCCTAGTGATCTGAAGACTAAAATCTTCAAGTATGCCCTGTAAAAGACTTAAAATATGCAAAATATACTCACTGATATCTTGGAAATTATGCAGATTTCTACCCATAAACACTTGAGACCAACAAGTAAAGTTCAGATTTACATTCAATAATATTAAATCAGCCTTCACCTCTTGTAAATATGCAACAAAGCTCTTCATATCTGCAACAAAAAATTGGAGATCTATGGGTAAAATACTCAAAAATCAATGAAATAATTCTTATTTTTATGTATTTATGACTGGTGCCTAAAGCCTTGATGAATTGGGGTCAGAAAAAGAGAGAACGTTGAGAAGGTGAGTGATGAGATGGACAGTAGGGTTGCAAGAACCATATTTGCATGTGGAATAACCTTCAATGTAGTATGGTCTCTGTATTGGCAAGACATGGTTAGGGCATTTATTGAGGCCCCTAGGAGTTATAAGGGGCCAGACTTTGAGAAAGTGTGCACTAACCTTTGATGAAGGAGAGATTGATTGTGGAGAAAGTGTTGGAACGGGTTCATCTTTGATGTTTGGATTGATACGACCGATAGGCCATTGGTAAAACAGTATTGTAATGTCTCCTTCTGGTCCATACTTCTTGAGGGCAATAGGTGCGTCATGGGAGGAGAAGAATGCTAAATGGATAGCTGGATTTTTTTTAGAATCAATCGAGATTATGGGCCCTTCAAATATTGTGCAAGTCATCACCGATAATGCACGTTTATGCAAAGTAGTTGGGTTGATTATTGAGGCATGCTAGGACCATTTTTTTGGACACCTTGTGTGGAATGGATGAAAATCTATTTGCTGAAGTGGAATGGATGAAAAAACTATGTGAAGAAGCAAAAGAAGTTCAGAAGGTTGGAGAAACCAGGTTTGGCAGACTCTAACTTTTGAAGTTTGGAGAAATCAGATTTGCCTCACATTATATAATGATATACCATGGTTAGTAGACATGAAGGGAGCTTTTTCCTCCATGGTTGTTAATCCACGGTGACAAACATTGAAACAAAGCAACACTAAAAAAGCAATGCGGGTTGAAGTAACCATTCTTGATGAGGCTTGGTGGGTTCAAGTTGAACTTCTTGTTTCCATAATGGAGCCATTGGTTGATTTGCTAAAACTTTGCGATTTGGATGTGCCTTTGTTGGGTGACATCTATGAGGGAACTGACTGTATGTTGGAGAGAATTCCGCAAGTTATTGATGAGAAGGACCCTCTTTTGTTTGGCACCATACAAGACATAATCATTAGTAGATGGAACAAATACAATACCCTTCTACATGCTTTAGCCTATGCCTTCGATCCAAAGTACTATGATGAGGCATACTTGCCTAAATCTGGGTGTAAGAGGAGGGCCCCAAACAAAGACAGTGAGGTGGCCAATGGATTTAGAATCACAATTTTAAAGATTTGCTATGTTCTGATGGAGCTTGCAGAGCTAAAGAGCCAATTTACTTCATTCATTACAGGGAGTGGTGCATTTTGAAATGTAAATGCACTAGCTGATAGGAAAACTACGACACCTTTTGCATGGTTGGGATATTATGGTGCCCAAACTCCAGAGTTACAAACCCTTCCATGTAGAGTTCTTTCATAGGTTTGCAACTCTTCGGCAATAGAGAGAAACTGGAACACTTATGGGTTTATCTATTCGGTCAAGAGAAATAGAGTTCATCAGCCAAGGCAAAATATCTTGTGTACATTCACCCAAACCTCTGCCCCGTCTCTCGATCGAAGTCAGATTATAATGAGGGTTTTTCAAAGCTATGCGATGTGAATCTCGACGATGTTGACTTGGATACCCTTGATTGCTTGATGGCTAACCTCTCTTTGGATGGTTCTTCTATAGATTCTTTTGGTGTTGGGGATTTAGATGAAGCATCCATACTTGGGTTTGGCTTGGCTGTGGCAGGTTCTTCTGCCTTTGTTGTTGGTGGGCAGTGTGATAGTCGTATTGCATCTTTCGTTTGTGCTGCTTCATATAATCAGTTTGGGCAATCCGGTGCTGTTCCAATGGGGGATGTGAAGGTTAATGACTATCTGTCGGATTAGTCTATCTCACTCTATATTTTCATATTTTCAGTTTTTCATTTCAGACTTGTGGAGCGTTCTAGATAAGTTCAGTTTTTGTTATTTTGAAGAACTTTAGTCTCCAATTTTGATCTGTGATATTTGAATTTGTGATATTATGAATTTATGATATTTGAACTTCAATTTGATATTAATATATGGGCCTTGGTTGACTAATCTCAATCTCTCTAGAGAGTATGGATTTTGTGAAATGACAATTGGAAATTTGATTCATCATTTATCATTTCAATGTTTCAACTTTCATTGTTTCAAATAATAAATTTTCATTGTTCAAAATTTTGTTTACGTAGGAAAACTGAAATTCAATTTGATTTCAGTTCTGAAAATTACATGTATGAATCTTTGATGTTATGATGTATTGGTATGATGTTGTGAATCATTTGAGAATCCATGATGTTATGAATCATTTGTGATTTCATTTCTTTGTTTTTAAATTTTCAATATAAAATTAAAATTTTAAATATATATATTATATTTATAAAAAAATTACGGTTAGGGTTCTGAATCCTTGATTCCTTATTTCAGGACAAGTGCCACACTTGCACCGGATTCTTCAGCTGATTTTGATTGCACCCACTGTTCATGTAACATTGATACTAACCATGTCAACAGTTTGACGAAGGAACCAACATCAAACCTCAATTCATTGAGCTATCTAAAGTATGAATGGGAGAATAATATGGATGGATGAATGAATGAAGAGAAAGGAAAAGACTTGAAGAAAAACTGATGATCTGTGTATTTACCTCTCTCCTCATTTTATAATCAAGGATGAGACATTACATAACAAAACCCAACAATATCCCTAGATCCTAGAATAGGTGCTATGCAAGGTCACCCTCTTGCCCAAGCAATCCCATAACGGAAAAAAATGAGATTAGGAGATAAAGAAGAGTCCAACTGAAGTGCTCCTCTCCAAGATTAAAACCAACTCCAACCTGCTCGAACAAGTCAAATTCATGTAATAACTTGCAGTAACAGGTCACAAGTAAATCCTGAATGATAAGATGAGAGTCCTCATGCACTTGAATAGCACAAACTCCAAGAATAAACATGTAAGCATGTTCACACTTGCTTGCTGGTCAAGCAATCTTTTAATAAAAAAATAGATGTGCTGTTGTCTTGAAAATAACACAAAAGCAACCTCAGAATAGCTAGCTCCAAAGCTTGCACGATCCCATCTTCATAAAAGCATACCAAATATATCACCCATGGATTGATCCACCTGCTTTACCAGGTCATGGTAGCCTGCACTTGCAAGTAAAGATAACCCATTGCTCCATGCATGACTCTTTCAACCCACTGCAACTATTTTTAGATATGATGTCCTAATTTGATCTAATTTTGCGCTTTCTTGAAATTACCTGAAATTTAGGGTTTCTCTTCTTGATCATTGGGTTTACCCATTCGTGTAGCGCTTTCTAAAATTACACTTTCTCTTATCATCACCAAAATTAGAACACATACTCTCCTCCAAAAAGGGTATCCAGAAACTTGATTTGTTTCCCAAAATACTAAATAGTAAGTTTCTAAAAATAGAAACATTCCAGAAATAGCAAATTCAAAAATCAAAGAATACCATTTTTCGAAAACCACCAGGTGGGTACTGAAACTGCGAGCAATTGCTAAAACTAGTAAGTTTCTAAGAATATGATCTATTCCAAAAATAGCCGATCCCAAAATCAGAAAGTACCAATTTGATGCAATCACTCTCCCATGCATGCTCCAAGTGTTACATGTAATATGCATGCATGGGAACCCTGCCAAAAATAGAAGTCTGGATTGAAGTCTGAACTGAAGCACTGAATATGGTGTCCCCCATGTCACTCTGAAAATCTCTGAAAATAAAAGTTGTCCTGATCACAAACATTGGAACCAAAAGATGTACTTACGAATGCGCTGAAACTTAACACTAATATGTGTAAGGAAAAATCAAT
The DNA here is from genome assembly GCA_010110895.2 of Picea sitchensis. Lineage (NCBI taxonomy): Eukaryota > Viridiplantae > Streptophyta > Pinopsida > Pinales > Pinaceae > Picea > Picea sitchensis. The sequence continues at coordinate 96,793 of SNQJ01S0013161.1, forward strand.
GTTAATGGGTTAGGTAGTTAGTTTAGGGTTTTTTTCCCTTTCTTTTTTCTGTTTCTTTGAACCAAACAGACACCTAAAAGGCACCAGTTTTGATTGGGGATGTGCAGAAATCCCTAGGATGGTCAAGGGATGTCTAGCTATCCCTTGTGTCATTTGGGACGTCCCCCATAGGCTCCTTTTACCCCAGGAAGTGTCCTGGGGACCTTATGCGGTGGTATATCGCCCATTTCCTTGGGCAAAAGGGGATGCCCCCTGCCTTCCTGTGAACCTGGCTTGATGCGTCATGCTAGATGTGTTGGATCAGGAAGTCTTTTGATTTGACCATGTGTTATGTTGTTCCCATCCTATTTTTGCTATTGTCATGGTCTTGTATGGGCATAGTCGTTGCCTTTTTGTATTATATGGATTAAGTATCTTTCGCAAGGAAGTTCTTGGAATCAGTCACATTGTGTAGTTGTTTTTAACTGCTGTTCCCTAGTATGAAGGTTGGAAACCTCCACATATAAAGGGGAACCCTTCAAAATTTGAATCATTATTACAGTGTGAGAATAACTATGCATTTGGTGATCAGCTGTTGGGCTGCTTATGTAAAAATTACTGCTATTAATGTGAATGCTACTTTGCTCTATACTCCTACTACTTTTGGTGCTCTTCTTATAATGTGTAATTGCTATCACATGCTCTCACGCTCTCTCTGTCTTAATTCATCCCAATCTTTGAACCTTTGTCTATTCTATGATCAACAAAATTTTTCAAGTTCCGTCTCAACCAACCATGTTCTTATGCGTTTCTAAGTTTGTAAATATTGTCTTGTGAAAGACCTCAAAAAGCACTTAGGTTTTGCACTGATCCCTTCTGTAACAAGTTGTATTAAATTTAGCTTTTGATTCTTTGTAGAAGGCTCTGTGATTTGTAGCCTTCTTTTCCTTTCATAGAATGAATTTAGATTTACACAATATGTAACATGCAGGAATGTAGATGAACTCAGAAAGGATGCTGTTGATGCTATCTGTGCATTAGCACAAGCATTGGGTGATGACTTTACGATATTTGTTCCATCTACTCGAAAAACTCTACAGCGGCATCGCTTGCAGGTTTGGCGTATCTTGTTGAAGTGTATAAAATCATTACATTTATGATGAAGCCATATATAGATTTAGATAGCACCATCTTTCAGATTATTGAATATGTTTTTTGAGCTAAGGTATCTCCTATTTCCATTGCCTTGTTACCAGCATAAAGATTTTGATGATATTGAAGCTCGCCTAGTTAGACGAGAACCACTTATTTTGGAGCTAGGTGGTGTTCCGAAAGTGACTCGCCAGCTACCTGGTGATGTCATCAGCGATCCATTGAACGATGTGGAAAATGACCTCCATGATGAAGGGGTTGAGATTCAAAGGCAGGCAAAAAACTATAAAGTAAATCTTCGTTCTTTCTTTTGATTGTCTCCCAATCCATATTAATTTCCTAGAACAGAATAGGGATCTAAATTCTAACCTGTTGAGCATGAGGATGAGGATTATGTGTCCTACAGATTACATACCATTGTTCTTGGAATGCCAACACTGTGTGGTCTTTTGTTAATCTTCCTTCTTTCTCTTACATGTATGTTTAGATTATGGTAAGCTTTGGATTACTGCGATGACAAGGTTTTAAATTCTTTGTTATTAATTTAGCATTATCAAGTTGTTTCCTGACATTTGAGTGATCTACCAGCTGTTATGTTCTTTTCTTTTGCATCTTTAAGCGCTGGAATTGTGTAAGATAGAATACTTATGCCTTTGTTCTTTTGCTTTTTAATATTTTTCTTGTTTCTGGTGACTGGTCTTCTCTGTATAGTCCAGGTCCTGAAAGTCAGAATCTTTATTTTAGTATTAGTGATTTGTTCTGTTTCGTCCTTATCCAAAATTCTAAATCCATGGTGTTAACATGTTTACATGTCTTGCCAATAGATTGGCAGATGTGAAATCCAAGAACAGATCACCTGACATGATGACATGGGAGTCGGGACTGCTCAAGCATCTCAAGCATGCTCTTCTTCAAACTGTACAAATTCCCATATGTGCTCCAATTCCTCTTGCAACAAGAGGATGAAGTAACCTGAAAGAGGAGCCTCATGGTTAATTGCTGTAGGAAAAAACAGCCAATCTGGTTGACAAATCCACCTACCAAGCACTTGGAATCCTTTCAAATCTGCAATAAACCCTTAAGCTGCACACCAAGACACCTTAGAGATCCAAACTGCAAGAGAAAAATGAGGGGTGGATCACTTTCTTAATGACCCACGGGCCCCTTTTCACATGACATGTGTCCTAAAAACGGGACACGATTAGGGCACGTGTCCTATCGTATCCGTGTCCGACTTGAAGGTTACGGACATGGGGGCCCTTAAGGGCATGTCCTGTACTTAGGATTCAGCTTGATAAATGCTATACTCTGTCCTCCCCAATTGCTAAATCCAGTATCCCCCTTTTTTTTTCTTTGTATTTACATGTGGTTCACGACACCAAAGTCCGGTACTCGCTACGTCCACGGAAACCCCCCCCCCCGAAATCCACGAGAGAACGTGGGGAGGCCGAGCATTTTCAGAATATTGGGGGCTCAACATCAAGAGCATCTTATAGACCTATTTAAGGGCATCACATGTCACTTACAGGGAATTGAACCTGGGTGGGGAGGAGGGTAACAACCATTCTTCCCAACCACCCAAGCTACATCCAATGGACTAATCCAGTATCCCTTGTTTAGTGTAGCGTACAAGTTCTGGAGCATCTCAAGGTTGACCAAAATAACCTTTTTTTCAGGGTATTTGTGAGAGATGCGGCAACTTTACTTGCACAAGAGAACTCAAGGACAAACATTAACAAACCATGATATCCTAGCATATCAAAGAAGTGTCCATATTGGAGAAAAGTAAAAAAATATCTGATAAAATGATGATTTGATGTTTGCACATTTGTGAATAGAAGTGCTTTAGGCATATAGATAATTTACCCATGCCTCTTGACATGAGTCACAACTATTATATGTGACCATGGAGAGTTGATATGAATGATATAATAAGTATTATGTTATATCAAATAGATATTAAATAATTTAAATTATAATGTATACATTTGGGATATTGGTATAGAACATGTCAACTCCCTTTAAAACGCTACATCCTTGTAGCATAAGATAAGTGCCAGTAATATGATATTCACAGAATTGTATTCAAATGACACATTTTTTCATCAATAATCTATCCAAATAGGTCCTTATGCGTTCTTGACCCTGTTAGTATCTTGGCACACTGTTTGCATCTGTGGTGATCACTTGTATATCCATATTTATGCCTCTGGTCTTCTCGAAAATGACAGTTCCAATATATACAATGCTGGATTTTCTTGTTCTACCATTTTTTTGGTAATTGCCGACTTTTATAGGAATATGAATGGCTATGTGGCATAGCCTTAATTGACTTTATGTTGTGACTTTCATCTATTAAGTTGTCAATCTTGTCTTCAAACTTCTCTTGCTTAAGAGGATCTCAAGATAATGTTCATTCTGAAATTTGTGGTGGTTATTCTTTCCTTACGCTTAGTTGTATTTGCTTTCGCCTTGAGTGAAGAATCTTTTTTAGTAATTCCTTGTGAGGTTACTTAATTCATTTTCCTGATAATATCATAAGTTTCCTTTGCATTTCCAAGGAAAAGTGACCTAATGATTCCAGCCATGTAGATTCAATAATAATATCAGATTCATTGATAGGTGCAACATATAGTTTTGAATGGAAAACCGTAGTTGTCTATGCTGAGTTTCAAATTGTCAAGTTTGTTTGTTTTCTCATGCAACATATGTGCTTCCTGACAATTTGTGGAGTCAACATTGATGATGATCCAGGTGGATATTGGTGGCCACCTGCCTATTCCACTTGGACCCACACCATTGTTTCTTTCAGTTTTTCAGTTTCCTTAATTGTAGCACAATTTACTATTTTTAACAGTTCTTCGGGTCCTGAACTTCCGAAGTTGTTTTGAGGCCCTAAACGACGTTTTTTGGGCATGAATGTTCTGGTGAATATGAGTCCGTTCTGGACTCGATATTCACTGTCAGCAATGTAGTCCTCGGATAGATCTTTCTAACGATGTATCATGTGCGTCAAACGGAGATAGTATGCCAAAGTTACGACCCCGGGAAATTGATGTACCAATTTACCCCAACGGGGCCCATATTCTGGCGTTTCATCTCCTCGGGTTAGGTTTTTGGATGTTTAGGGTTTTCCATTGTTTCTCAGTAATATATAGGCCTTCGAGCCTCATTGTAACAGGCAGTTCAAAGGCCAGTAGCCGCCACATCTCTTCTCAGAGATAAGCTACCAGCGCCCTAGCTAGTTTATTTACATTCTGTCTGTAAGCATTTTTCAGTCATTTGTTATTAATGAAATGAAGTCTTATTTCCACTGCATCTCTGCGTTTATGTGTATTTATGTATTTCATTGTGTTCCTACATAAATTGGGATCAGTGGTATCAGAGCGGTCTGCTCGTTCTCGATCTTTCTTTGCATGTCCCCAACGAGGTCGGGGTATGAGGAGTTGGGGTTCGATCTGGTTGAACCTTTGCAAGATCAGTCTCGCAAAACCTGACGACCGCCCATGGGGAAAGAAAAGAAAGATGAGGGAGCAGGAGATCCTATCAAAATGTTGCTCGAGGAGGCCCTCTAGAAACAAAGGAACATGATGATGGACAACTTTGCCAAGATTCTTCAACGGATTCCCACTAGCGGCGCATCGACATCCAACAGCTACTCTGGAGGCGCCACTCCTTTTAAGGTACAAGTAAACTTTGACATCCCATATTTGAGGGGCAAATAGGTGCAGATGCTGTAGATAGATGGTTGAATCTGTTAGAAGGATATTTCTCGGTTCATGAATTTTCCGACCAAGAAAGGATTATTTTCGCACTCCTCAAAGCCGCCCCCCATGTCAAGGATTGGTGGGAAACCTACTCGGAGCAACAGGGAGAGGGGGAACCCTCTCTGTTCTCGGCCACACCCACTTGGAATTCTTTCCGAGACGCCATTAAGGAACAATATTATCCCGTGGGGAGCTATGAGGACAAATACATACAATGGACTATGCTGCGACAGCAAAGGGACCAAGATGTGCATGAGATGACGAATCTGTTTCATACCCTACGCACAAAGTTGGGTATCAAAGATTCAGAGAAACATTTGGTGTTAAAGTACCACAGTGGTCTGCACAGATACATTCAGGAGGAAATGGAGTTCCTCGACATCTCCTCGCTTGGTGTGGCGTACCGATATGCTGCCAAGATTGAGCAGAAGTTCAAACAGAAAAAGATATGCTACCAAGATTGAACAAAAGTTCAAACAGAAAAGCGTAGACTTCTAATTCACTTAATTAGAAGAAAAGGAAAGGTACCCACAAAACGCCAAACAAAGGACCAAGCCATATGGAGCATTTCGTGATAACCCGCCAAAGCTACTGGGGCAAAGAACAACACCAATGGGCCAAAAAGGACACGGAAGTGGTGTGAGTTCCATAAGAGCTCCACTCCAAACACAAGTGAGAGTACCCGCCAAGGCCACTTGTAGTCGAGTTGAAGGCTTCTGAATCGGATGCTTGCTCTGACTCTGAATTAGAACCGGACAAGGGGAATGACAGGGGAAGCAGACATCGACGCGGAGCCCAACGCCACCATTGCCACCATCAAGATCCGTATGAGGAACCCACATCCATAGGAGGTGGAGCGCCTCTTCCATTCCAAGATGTGGGTAAGGGTTCCCGCTGCGCTTCATCGGTTGGATACGGGATGTATTAGAACCCCATCTCAGAGGTTGTGGCTGGCCAGCTTGTCAATTCACAAAGACACCCACAACCACACCATCTGGGTGTTGCACCAAGGACGGTATCTCGCCACCAACAATGTCGCCTTCCCTACGTCATCAAGCCCTTCACCGATGAGTATTATGTGACATCGCCTCCTCTCGATAAGTTTCGTATGTACATTAAAGCAACCGTATCAGGGAAGCGACATGTCGCGGTATGAGTCCAGTTCACGCTATTATCACCTCAAGTAATAAGTTGTACTGTGATATCTGAGATAGCAACTTCACCACCATCTCTCTTTGGTTGGCCATCGCAGTCACGCAAGAAGTCTATTTCCAAAAACCGTGAAATTTGCTCGATGATCCTACCGGAAAGAGAAGATCAAGGGCTACGACTCCCGTGCGGCCCCACCGCATCTAAAAACAACAGATGTGGATGTGGTCGGAGGAGTACGGTGACATCTTCACCTCCCCTACAAGGGTGCCTCTACATTGCTGTGTCAAGCACCCCATCGACCGAATTTAAAAGGCCCCAATGGACCCATCTATCTACATTTATTCGAGAATGACGTAAATCAAGAGGCGATTCGTGAGCGTTGCGTAGCGTCGCCATCCGCCGAAGTTCATCACCCCTGCGGGGAGCCCTCGACCGCGTTGGTGCGTAAGAAGGATGGGACTTCTGAGACTTTGCATTGACTATCTAATCAACAAGATCACTGCTCGGAATAGGAACTCGAACATCCCACCTGATTGATGATCTTTTGGACCAACTCAAAGGGGTGAACTATTTCAACAAGATCGACTTGAAGTTGGGGTATCACCAGTACCAATCGAACCCTCTCATGTGTGGAAGACCGCCTTCAAATCCAAGGAGGGTCTTTCGAATGGTTGGTCGCGTTATTCTCGTTGACGAATGCCCCTACGAACTTTATGAGGCTAATGGATGACATCCCATGGCCATTCACCAACTCATTTGTAGTGGTGTACTTGGATGACATTCTGACTTCAGCCAGACTTGGGAAGAGAACCTCCACCACATTCCCGATGTGTCCTCCAAACACCGGGCGACAACACAAGTTGTATGCCAATTTGGAGAAATGCACCTCTGGCATAACCTGTGTTCGCAGTATCCGGGATACATTATTGATGAGCTGGGTATGGATCCAACAAAGATCCAAGTCATTCGATTGCCACCAACCACCCTAATAGAAAGCCCGCAACTTTTAGGTCTCTTGCCAATTTTACTAGGTTTGTGTTGGGATTCTCATATCACTTGGTGTTTGAGTCAAGTCAACAAGGGAGGAGCTAAAGAAAATCTCTTTTGGTATGAATCTCAACAAAAAGCGTTTGGGGAGTTGAAGAATCACCGCCTCGCACTACTCAAGATACTGTGACTTTGCAACAACCATTTGAGATTGAGACATGCTCTTTCTATGCCATCAGCGCCTACTCAACATGGCATTCTCATGGTGATATTCATTGTGTAGACACCTTCCTAATAATAGTCCGAAGTATCCCACTTATGAAAAAAGAAATGCATTCCATTGTACAATCATGTTGCCAATGGAAGCATTACATTTTGGGAAAGGAAACGGCACATCCACACGCATTCACTCCACCCCAAGTAGCTCATATAGACACAAGCAAGGAAGTTGCAGAACGTATCACCAAATGTAAGTGGTCCGCTATACCTACAAATCAGCTTCATTTGAACATTAAGAACAAGAAAGGCAACACCAATAATGTCGCAGACTGCCTCAACCAACCCCCCTATAATGGTGCTAACCACGATGCTCAACACTTGTGGAAACGAGACTTCCGATTGGCCGCATCTCTACACAAATGTGTCCTAGGTGACAAAGCAGAGCATCCTAGAGGTGAAAATTTGAAACTCAGTTACCCTCCAAGAGCACTACTATGTCACTTGGGACACCTTGTGTTCCTTCAAGCGAAGCGTTAAGATGATTTGGGAGGCGACTACTGGTCATTGGCATTTTCAATGAAACCATGGTAGTATCAAGAAAAGTATTTCTATTACCTAACCTCTACGATAAGTAAAGTACATCGTCTCGCGACCGTTGGTGCTCATTGCCAATCTATTCATCAAGAAGCAAGGCCTCTATATCGGGCTCTACCCCTGGCCAACCTTGGGAATCCATCTCATGGATTACATGCCGGGCCTTCCTTCCACCAAGAATGGCATTGACTGTGTTTTTTGGTCGTCGACCGATTCTCAAGATGTCCATTATGATGGCCTCGCAAGAAGAATATCACGCCAGAAGCCATCAAGTAAAATCTTCTTTGAACAAGTGTGGGTACACTTTGGGATCCTACGCCTATCATCTCGCATCTGGACAACAAGTTCTCAAGACATTTTGGTCCAAACCGGGTCAAGGCCGGACACCAGTTCACTAAGTCCACGCCTTTCCATCCGCGAACCGATACGCATTGCAGGTTGTCAACCGATGATTGGTGGTACACATTCTCCGCGTGATGTACAACCTAAAGCATCCACGCATTACGGGATGAGAGCCTCCTATGTACAAATACGTTTTACAACCAAAGTCAGCTCAACTTCAACCACAACCCCTTTCAAGTGGGCTTAAGATTCCAGCCACTATGTCCCATCGACGTGAGCCATGCCATTTGTGGCTACCGCAAGCAGATTTAGCCTGCGTCCACCGAGGTTAACAAGTAAACAACTTCATTGAGCGATTCAACACATCCGCCAACAAGTTCACATCATCTGGATAGAGCCAATGTTAAGTACAAGCAACCACATGATCAATAACGGTGCCACACAACTTCCAAGTACGGCTAAAAGTGTGGCTACATTTGCAAAGGAGTGCCTCATTGACCCTACCGCAAGATTTGCCCGCCCGATATGGGCCATACCATCACCAAGGTCAGAGGGGACAATGCCTTGAGTTTCCAGATTCCACCTTTCCCTCGGAATTTCACCCAGTTGTTCAATGTGGGATCACTTTACTCTACTTTCCACCTCTACTGTATTAATATCCATATGGCGTAACAACTCAAACCATCAGAGTTAAACCTGACATGGAACAAGCCACAACCGACCAATTATGACAATAATAAATCAAGAACACCCGGCCAACGTAGAGGATCCCGCTATGTCGAAGTTGTCAAAGCAGCTAACTCTTCACTGTAAGTAAGTGGCTCACCAGACCAAGTTCACCGTAGTTTCATCTCTTGAGGGAACTCAATGCAATGGGACCATTACTTCCTATGGGGAGAACTCGATTCAAGGTGGATATTGGTGGCCACCTGCCTATTCCACTTGGACCCACACCATTGTTTCTTTCAGTTTCCTTAATTGTAGCACAATTTACTATTTTTAGCAGTTCTTCGGGTCCTGAACTTCCGGAGCTGTTTTGAGGCCCTAAACGATGTTTTTTGGACATGAATGCTTTGGCGAATATGAGTCCATTCCGGACTTGATATTCGCTGTCAACAATGTAGTCCTCGAATAGATCTTTCTAACGATGTATCATGTGCGTCAAACCTAGATAGTATGCCAAAGTTACGACCCCGAGAAATTGATGTACCAATTTACCCCAACGGGGCCCATATTATAGTGTTTCATCTCCTAGGGTTAGGTTTTTGGATGTTTAGGGTTTTCCATTGTTTCTCAGTAATATATAGGCCTTCGATCCTCATTGTAACAGGCAGTTCAGAGGCCAGTAGCCGCCACATCTCTTCTCAGAGATAAGCTACCAGCGCCCTAGCTAGTTTATTTCCATTCTGTCTGTAAGCATTTTTCAGTCATTTGTATTAATGAAATGAAGTCTTATTTCCGCTGCAGCTCTGCGTTTATGTGTATTTATGTATTTCATTGTGTTCCTACATAAATCAGGATCAGATGAAATTATGGTTTTCAGATGGATATATGGAAAATATAATTATTTCCTTTCGAGTGGTTTCTTGGACTAGTAACACTGGATAGTCTACATTACCAAAAAGGGTTCCATATGTTTCTTTATGTTTCATATCACTTTTTTTCTTCGAGGAAACCCATAAATGCATATCAACTTTTATAATTGTTGTAGGACAAACTTGCCTTTTTACCTTGTTGACCACCTATTTCAACTAGGGGGTGAACTCCATGTACCATGAAGATATGCACCATCAGGTGCTACCAAGTCAGAGACTTACTGGTTCTACAAGGCAGTTCTGGCCTTCAACACTTCTTTTTGTAATGGAATTTTTGCTCCCCTGCGTGGGATAATAATGTAATGGGTCTGCATGGATCATAATTAGGTCAGTTGCCTTAGGAATTCATCATTAGAGGAGTCCCTTTCACTGAGTGTTTTTTTTCCTCAGGTTATTAATTTGGCTTAACTAGACTTATTAATTTCCCTTGAGTTTTTCACTCCCACAAATAATTCCTCCAAAGTGGTAAAAAATGTTCTAATGGTCTAGCCCTCAGGTAGCCAATGTCTAGGAATATTGTAAATGACCATGCAAGACATCTCCTAAAGTTTTGCGAATTCCGTCGACTCTAAATATTTTTTTTTAATTTTTTAAAATTGCCTAAGTATTGGTAATTTTAATTAATTTTTGATAAAAAATGTAAAAACTAGGTCCTTGGGCTTTTGATAGGGGTATTTGTGCTCAAAAGAAATGGAATGAGACCCCCTACACCCTTGGAGCAAGTTTCAACTCAAAAGTTTTGCTAGGTGTTTGTCCATGAGGAGTCGTAGTCAGTCCAAAACATCAACTTAATTGCTAGTCTTGACATAGTCAAAATATCAATTTCTGTAAAATTAAGCAAAATGGTTAGAGAAAAGATGGGAGATGATGGCTAAACCTTAGACTAAGCCATCCTAAACCTTTTCTGACCCTCACAACCCCCTTTTCCCTAACCACCACTTCATAATGTTGTTTCCCCTAGGGAAGTTGTGCCCCCCTCCTTGAGGAAACTATGAAAAGTCCAAAAATAAATTAAAGTGCTCCCTCTCTCCCCTAGTGTTCCTCCCTAGAGCTTCCACCTCACACATTTGACTTGGCAAATACTTGCCAACTCATCCCCACTCACCATACCAAAACCCTAACCCTAAAAGTGCGCCCCCTCTTAGAGATTCTCACTCTAGCTCATAAAGTGACACTTGGAAGAGATCCAAGAGGGGTAGCTCTAGCTTTCCAAGTATAAATGAAACCCCTCCCCTTCTCATTTCTCACCAATTCTTTTGCTACTATTATTATGCCCAAATTTCTCCTCTTGCTCCCATCTCTCCCATTTCTATTCTCTCTCTCATTTTTGCTCTAGTTTTTGGATAGAAGCGTGTTGCAAGTATTTGCAGCAACCTTCTACTATCAATAAAGGAAATCTTTGGAGGACTTGTGGTGTTAAGATTATTCTTGGTGCCATACTTTTCATGAGGCGATCTTGTTCATTTTCTTTATTTCTTCTTATGCATGCTTTGAGATCTATGGTAGGAATATTTAACACAGTATTTTTCTAGTGTAGGTTTATGATAGTATTGCCATAGATCTAGTGAGTTTCTAGTTGTTATTTCAAAGTATTTTGAGTTAATCTCTAGATCTACTCACTTCCTATTGTTTCTTGTGGCTTAGCTTTGAAGTTTGACAAGATTATCTAGGGTTTAAAGAGAAGATTTCAGTTATGGAAATCTTTTTTTTGACCCACATTCACCCTCTAAAATTTTCTGCATTTTATTTCTGTACATTTCCATCATTTTTTGGGTATTCTAACACATAGAATAGGTCACTTACAAAATATTAAATGGCTTAGTAAATGGGATATCCACTTGAACAAGTGCCCTACAAACAATAAACAGATAAAGGCTTTTGTTATTGATAGGTTCCACAAGCGAATTTGGGATAAAGGGCTCGGGAGAAAGAAAGAGCACTATATTGAAGAGTTTAACCCCACATACAATCATCATCAAAAAGTGTACATCGGGGCCAATATATCTTGGAGAGCCAAAATGCTTATTGCCCAATTAAGAACCAATTCCCATCAACTCCGTTGTGAAACTGGGCACTGGATAAGACCAAAAGAAGCTTGGGAAGAAAGGGTTGTGTTCTGCACCTCCGGAAAAGTGGAAATAGAAAAGCATTTCATTTTAGAGTGTGAAGCTTTCAAAGACAACAGGGACAACTATATAAATATCTTGACAGCTAGCTCTTGGAATGACTTATTCAGCAAGGGGATAGTGGATGAATTAGGAGAGCTCATCATCAAGTTGAATAGGAAAATGGATGAACTGCTGAAATCAGTGTGTGAGACGGTCTGTCCTATAGGCTATTGTTAGCCTCGTGGACGTTAAAATTACTTCTTCTTCTTCTTCTACATTATTATATCTTGCTGATTATTTCTGCAGAAAATTTCTGTTTTAACTAACATAAATTTTTTGAGTATTTGTCACTTTTTGTAGCATTTCCAACAAACTTTTGCTTGCTGGTCTTTTGCAGTTTAGTGACCAACGAGGTGTCCAAGAGGCCATTTGGGGACACACAAAGCTAAATAACAACCTCCCAAAGTTGGGTAACCAAATACCCTATATTCTCTTCTATTCTAGTCTTTGTAAGCAACCCCAAGGGAGTCCCAAGGGCTTGCCTTCTCCATTGTATTTAATTTTCTGCAATTTCCTTTTGTTGTTTGCTTACATCTTGGTGAGTGCTTGGCTAAGCCAACCCCCAAAAACGTAAGGCTAGGAAGTAGATTTATTTTTCAACAATTTATTTTTATTTGTTTGCCCCACTTGTCATTAGGACAAGGTTGAGAGGCTAGGCTTTACTTTCAAGTTCTTTGCACCCACTTGTGCACAAAACCAGAAGGCTTTGTCCTCCATCTTGTGCACTTGTTGAGGTTGTTTAGTTTAGTTTCCTTTCAAGTATTCTGTTTTCATTTTGTTTGCCTACACCTTGGTGAGTGCTTGGCTAAGCCAACCCCCAAAATCGTAAGGTTAGATTAGTACATGGTTTTTGCTTCCTTCACATGCTTAATTGTCTAACATAATCTAAATCTAAGAAGTAATAATCTTGTGCTAGTTTAGGCCCATGGAGGCATAATTGTTTAATTCTTTCATCTATTTTATTTTCATTGCAAGCTATCTTTACTTTGAGTACTTTGCTATTTCAAGTTATTAACATTCAAGTAATTTCATTTCTTGCAATTTACTTTTCCAAGTATTTTAATTTCTTGCAAGTCTCTTTCAAGTACTTCATGCCATTTCAAGTTTATCTCTTTAAGTACTTTGCTTTTATGTCTTGAAATCTTATGAACATTGTATAATCTTGTGGTTTGTTTCAAGCATTTAAGTTTCTTGCATTTACTTTTAAGTACTTTACTTTTCGAGTCTATCTTTCAAGTACTTTTACTTTGCAAGCACACTCCTTACAAAAACACTACATTTGCAATCACCTTCAACTAAACTAATCTAACTTAACTCAATTTACCTTAGTTTCTTAGGGCGTAAAATCAACCTAGTTTAATAGGTCACCACTTACTGTCCCAACTTTTCCAACAAAAAGGGAACTTGAGGAAGAAGCGGGGGGGTGCTAGATCGGGGACGATCTCACGACGCTTGGCGTTGTCCTTGTGGAGTACTTATATTCCTGGATTGACTTGTGGAGCTAGGGTGTGGCCTTGTTTGCCTCACTTATTGAATACCCAACAATTCTTTTGGTACAAGCAGGGGGAGTTCTTGGGTTGTCACTTAGTCTAGGATTCACTTCTAACTTAACAACCTAATTAATCCTAAAATCAATCCACTTAACCTTGGGCAGTGCACTTTGGGATATCTTGTATGGTTTATGCTTAAGTTACACATTGCAATGACTTAATTTTTACATCTTTCATGCAAAGTTTACTTCAAGCATTTGTGGATTGGACTAAGTGATTTAGAAGTTGTGCTTTAGCCCTTGGAGGCCTTTTCCACGCTTTTAATATTGAGTTTAAGTTGTTTGATGCAATTGGTCTCCTCCCTTGAAGTTATGCATCCTTTGGAGGCTTCTTCATTGCTTGGAGCTTGTGGTTGTGTATGCCGGTGAAACTTCCCCTTGATGTTGCACATCCTTTGGAGGCACTCTTGTTTGGGATAGTTGGCTTGATGTGTTGTGGTTGTACTTTCATTTGAGCAATATCTTCTTTACCTGCACATTCAAGTTTCATTGCAAGTTAGTTGCTTGGTTAGTTACAAAACAACCAGAGAACGGAGAAGATAAGAGAATTGTAGTGGCCATGTCATTCAGTTCTAGTATTTAACTCATGATGATATCTTCATATCGCTTTGCCTCCAATAATGAAGTTCTCTTCACAATTTCTTTTTGGTTAAGGATTTAATGAGTCAGATAAGTAGACATTAACCATGGGACATCAAAAATTTAGAATGCCTTTCATGAATTTCAAATTTAGAAATAAAGCCAAAAAGAGAGTTACCATTGATATTAGTAGATCAATGGTATGTAAACATTACATGCAAAATGTGTCACATCACTCTACTTAGTACTGTACTTTTTGTTTTGTTTTGTTTTTGTTTTTACACTTAAATGAACAAAATGCCAGCTGAAATGGTCGATATGTTTCCCATGTGTTTCTAGAGTATGTATACACTGTTTCAAAAATCTGAAACGTTTGAGCTGTGTTTCAGAGACTTTTCTGACCCATATCTGTACCAGAAATGGGGAATGGTGTTTCAGGTACACTACCCCTGCGTTTCCAGTAACTTAGATTACTGCTTTCCTATTTCTGGTAACAATTCAAAAGACTACAGGTATTTACATGATTAATCAACTTTGGGAATGCTTTGCTTTCCATTAAAAAATAAGTATGTCCTTGCAATTTTATCTTTTCCATTTGCACAAGTTCATTGGTTCTTGTCAAATTGTTGATTTCTTGGAGACTAATTATTGGAGGAAGCTTATTTCTATTTCCCGAGCTTTATTCAATTAAAGGTGAGAATGATTTTTAGAATTTTGACAAAGAGTTCTTTAGCCTTATACTGCACTTTTTATGCTTACATGTTAAATATCTTCATCTTTTTGTCGGACTTATGCTATATGTGAAGTAGCATGCAATCTGGGGTTTTTTAAATGATTACTTCTATCAAATATATTCAAATTTCAAAGATAAAATTCTAGTAGTGATATTATAGTATGCATAAACATTTAAGCCTCTTTTATTTAAATGTCGATTCTCATATATTGGTTGACCAGTTGACTGGACACCTTTTTTACTTTGTCATTCTCAAAGTTTGAGAAAAATGTTGTTTGGCCTGCTGGAAATATCTGAGTTCGTTTATGGAATGCTCTGTATGATTTGATTAATGAGAATGGACACAATTATGGATCTCTTGTCTCGTAGTTCTCAAAATCAATATCAGGACCAAAGTTGTCGTGTGGATATGATTTTTTTGAATTGGTTTGTTAACATGTAGTAGCATGGACTTGGAGTTGAGTTTTCTTTGTTTTTATTTAACGTTACTTTCTGTAACAAATGCACATGAATCACTTCTAGGTTAACGATGGCCGATTACGATCAGCCTGGGAGGCTTCTCAACGAAGTACCAAGGAAGATTGGGCAGAGTGGATGCGCCATTTTAGCATTGAGCTTTTGAAAGAATCTCCATCACCAGCTTTACGTACTTGTGCTCGACTAGCACAATTGCAGGTTCATGCGCTTTTCCAATCCATATGTTTTTTTAGTCACCTTCTGGGAAGAGTAACCTTATTTTGTGGATTTTGCAGCCATCTATAGGCAGAGAACTATTTGCAGCAGGTTTCGTGAGTTGCTGGACACAACTAAATGAAGGCTACCAACAACAGCTAGTTCGGAGCCTTGAGATGGCATTTTCTTCTCCAAATATTCCTCCTGAGATCCTAGCTACACTTCTCAACTTGGTACTCTAGCATTCCTTGTTTATCTAATTCTTATGTCCACTTTCTATTATAACTCTTTACATATGATTGTGTGGTATGTATTATTTGTTAATAACAACTTTCATTATTTTGTTTACAGGCAGAATTCATGGAGCATGATGAGAAACCTCTGCCTATTGATATTCGACTCCTTGGTGCCCTTGCTGAAAAGGTACATTCTAGCCAGGCATTGTGCTAGATTGACCATGTGTATTTGTGCCAATAGTTGCTTGTTGATTCTAAATTATTAGAATGGAGGAGCCAATTAATAGTTTTTACATCGAATATGAACCTGTGAAGTGTGGGGATGTGCTCCACCCCCGGGGAACACATTCTGTGTTTCTCTGTTGCCAGGGGATGGCAGCACAGAATATGTTTCTCGATAATGGGGGCCATCCTTGGCATGTCTTGACTGTCTGAGTGTGAGACGTCCCTAAGACAGTGAGGGGATGCTTTAGCTTTCCCTGCCAGAACAAGCAACCCAGTACCGGTATTTTTCTCTTTGTTTTTTGATGGACACAAAGGTATTAAATTTTTAAAACAAAACAAAAAAACCAACTGCCTAGCGTAAACACTAACCCACAAACTAACTCACTAACTCTTAAGTTTTGTCTCTTGTATCTGGCTTCCCCATGTTGTTTCAAACAGATTTAGAACATCAGTAAATGGCAGCCTTGAGATTGATTTTTGAGAATGATTGACGAGAGATTTTGGCTGGAGCTTCAAGTGGGCAGCAGTGAGATTAATTTGATGCATTGACATATTTTCATTTTTTTTATAAATGAGAAAATTGACAGTTTTTCTTTTCTGTTATGTGTAATTGTTTCTGTTGCTTTTGAAAATTTAATTACTTTTTGTATTGACATATTTTGTCATTATAGCAATAATATGTTTTTAATTCTTTTTTAATGTTTTTAATATTTTATTAGTGCTGGCTCTTGTGCTGTCCCTTGGGATTTGGCCCCACCCTCCCCCACTCTGCTCTCTTCTCTGCTGCCCTTGGAAACTCTTTATACTTTCTCTGAAACTTGGTGCAACATAGAAATGAATATTTTTGTTGAGATGGAGATTATTATTTATGACTTGAACTATTTTGTTTCTTCTTATAGTGTCGAGCATTTGCCAAAGCTTTGCATTACAAGGAAATGGAATTTGAAGGGGCACAAACTAAAAAGATGGAAGCCAATCCAGTAGCTGTTGTCGAGTCTCTAATACACATCAATAATCAGTTACACCAGCATGAGGTACATATAGCAAGTCTTTTTAAAGCAAACTGTCTTTGATCCTTTGGTTATGTCATTATTTTTTCTCATTTTCCGATGTGCCACTTCGGACAATATCTTTTCATGTATGAAGTTGTCTTTATTCAGATTCATCAATGAGATGCCTCATTTACTGACTGGAATTTGTATTTTAGGCTGCTGTTGGGATATTAACCTATGCACAAAAACATTTGGGTGTTCAATTAAAGGAATCATGGTAAGTAGTTAGTGTTAGCTTGTTGCTTCAAAAAGAATATGTTGATTTAGTTGTAATTCAAGATGCCATAATTTGATTGTAAATATTTGCGATTGGGAAGCTGGATTGAATATGATTTTGTAATTAAGTATACCTGTCTAGGGGCTTGTCCAGACAAAGTTTCTATCATTTCCACTTAA
Organism: Picea sitchensis; assembly: GCA_010110895.2. Classification (NCBI taxonomy): domain Eukaryota; kingdom Viridiplantae; phylum Streptophyta; class Pinopsida; order Pinales; family Pinaceae; genus Picea; species Picea sitchensis. The sequence goes on from SNQJ01S0013161.1 coordinate 114,190, forward strand.
ATTTTTTTATAGTAAAGACGACTGGGTATTTATTTGTTTATGTATTCTTTGATGAGTTGCATACTCATAGCATGCCCGTAAATTGTGGATGAAGTTATAATTACATTTTTTTTTTTTGAAAAATATGTCTTATATATACATAAAAATATTTACAATCAGAAAACCAAAAAGTGTATTGGTATATAAAATGAACTTCATAGCCTTTTCTGAATAGCTACTAAAGAAGAAATAAAAGCAGAGTACTCTGTGCAATCCAAAGATTGTGCATCTTTGATCAACAAGGCTCCTTTTGCCAACAACTGATGACAAACCTCATTATTCCATTCCATACTGAAAGCAGACAAAGAGCTAAACTCATGTTCAAAAACAAGTTTACACCTGAGTTTCCTCAAAACAATTAGCACCACTATCCTCAAGCAATGCCATGTTGAGATTGGATAGCAAGGAAGGTCTTCACCATGCATGGCATCCTAGCATGGAGAAGGACATTGAAACTTATCCAAGTTGATGGGTTAATCTTTTTCTTAAAATTGTACTTAGGAAAAAGGTACATTAAATGGGTTATATTTTAATGTGACTTAACGAGTACTTTTTATAAAGTTAAAGTGAGAAATAATTTAAGTTGTGGTCTTTTAATCTTGACCATTGATCTCATAAGGTGTATAAGGATTAATCTTGGCAATCCATCTTTTTGGAGATAGGGTTTCTCACTTGCTCATTGAGTAAAAATGAGATCAACTTGGAGAAGCGTGCATTATGCACAAGAGAGAGGCAATTTTCTGAAGAGAGAAAGAGGAGAATTGCTTGAGGGTTTGGAGAGAGAGTTTGTAGGGAGATAGAGGAGGCTTTTACATTGAGATTGGCACACATGTTCAGTATTGCAGAGGTCTTTTCCTACAGATCTGATCAGGAGGATTTGTAGAAGGGGGGCATACATTTGTTGAGGAGGTTTTGTATTTGGCCGGGCTGATTTTATTGTAAGAGATCTCTATATTTTCCTGCTCAATAATAATAAAATCCAAATCTGCTGCACTGGTTTTCCCTTAGAGGTTTTTCCAGGGATGAATTGTTCAAAAATTACTTGTGTACATGATGTGATTGTTGTTATCTTTTACTGTTAAGTTCCTGGTTATTATTTTCTGCTGTGTATTATTTATTTGTGAAGAAAACCTGACAGAATCAGTTAACATAAAAATTAATTGATTTAGTGAACTGAGTTTGAAGAAAATCACATGGTATCAGAGCAGGACTGTTGAAGAATCAACATTACATTTAGATCTGCAACACAAAAGTTCAGATCTGCAACAAATAAGTTCAGATATGCAACACAAAAGTTCAGATCTGCAGCAGATAAGTTCAGATCTGCAACACATAAGTTTAGACTTGCAGCACAAAAGTTCAGATCTGCAACATAGAAGTGTAGATCTGCGAAGGAAAACATAGATCTGCATTAGTGGAGTTCAGATCTGTAAAACAAAAGGGTATATTGCAACACACAATCATTTTCAGAAATGGCCATGACCTTGAGAATGGAGGATAGGCTTCAGGGTGCTCAAAACTTTGTCACCTGGAAGGAAAAGGTCACTGTGGTTTTTGATGTCAATGATGCCCTTGACCATGTTGATGGTAAGGCTGCGGTTCCCACATATGCAGCTGTATTGGTGACCTAGAAGAAGGGTGAGGCTAAAGCCAAGAGCATACTCCTTGATGGGGTAACGGATCACATAATCCCTCACCTCACAAGGAAAAAGTTCGCTAAGGAGATGTGGGCTTTGTCACCTTGAAGGAAAGGGTCACTGTGGTTTTGGATGTCAATGATGTCCTTGACCATGTTGATGATAAGGTCGCGGTTCCCACAGATGCAACTGTATTGGTGACCTGGAAGAAGGGTGAGGCTAAAGCCAAGAGCATACTCCTTGATGGGGTAAAGGATCACATAATTCCTCACCTCACAGGGAAAAAGTCCGCTAAGGAGATGTGGGTTGCCTTGAATGACCTTTACCAGAGTAAAAACGAAAACAGGGTGATGGTGATTAGGGAAAGACTGAGAAGTACCAAGATGGCTAAAGGGGAAGGTGTGGTTCATTACCTTATTCGACTTACACAGATCAGGGATGAGCTAGGCGTAGCAGGTGAGAAAACTGAAGAGTCTAAGTTGGTATGTGTGGCAATGAATGGCTTTTCGAAGTCATGGGATGTGTTTGTGCATAGAGTTGTAGCTCAGGAGAAACTCCTTGATTGGCAACGATTATGGGATGATTTTGTGCAGGAGGAGATCAGACTTGGTCAGTCTAACAGATCTTCATCTTCACCACAGATTGTGGATGAAGAAGGCTTTGGCTCTTGCGAGCAAAGGTAAGGGAAAACAAAAGAAAAATAAGGGTGGAAAGAACATTGACTTTTCAAAAGTCAAAAGTTTCCAGTGTCACAAGATGGGACACTTTGCCTCATAGTGTCCAGAGAAGAAGAAGAAGAACCAATCGTAGATGGCAGCTTCAACAACAGTGGATGAGTTTGCCAAAAGCTTCAAGGAGGATCTTTGTTTCATAGCTTGTATGTCTAGCGCAATAGTCTGAGACACGTGGTTTGTGGACAACGGAGCATCTTGTCATATGACAAGGCGCAATGAGTTTTTCACTAGGCTACAAGAGGGAAGCGTGAATCTGGTTATAGAGCTCGGAGATGACAGGCGCTACAGGGCGCAAGGGGTTGGTGCAGTTTGGTTTCAGAGGGAGTCGGGTAAACCACTCTGGTTTGCTGACGTACTATATGTTCCGGGGTTGAAAAAGAACCTCATCTCGGTCTCTACTCTTGAGGATAAAGGGTATGAGGTCAACTTCCGTAATGGAAGGGTGTTCGTCAGGCCAACATCGTCAAGTGAGAAGATGGACAAGATGATTGGGGTTCGAGAAGAGAAGGTGTACAAGCTTCAGTTTCATCCAGGGAGAGCATTAGTGAGTACAACCACAAGCATGGGAGAGTCGTGGCACAGGAGGATGGCGCACATAGCGTTGGGGCACTTAAGACAAGCAATTGCAGGGTTGCCTAAGTTCACAACAGAGAGGCATGACCCTTGCAAGGGTTGTGCAATGGGCAAGTATGCCCGAAGACCATTTCCACCGAGTGAGCATAGGTCCAAGGGAGTATTGGACTTGAAACATTCTTACGTATGTGGTCCGATGAGTGTGGAGTCAGTGAGTGGCTTCAAAAACTTTGTTCTATTCATTGATGACTACTCCAGGAAAACCTTGATATACTTCCTAAAGGCTAAGGATGAAGTCTTCGACAGATTTCAGAGCTCTAGTTGAGAACCAGACTGGCAGGAAGATTCAGGTGCTGAGATCCGCCAACGGGGGTGAGTACACCTCCAAGGAGTTTATGGATTATTGTGCAACAACAGGGATCAAGAAGGAACTCATCGTTCCTTACAATCCTCAACATAATGGAGTGGCTGAGAGAAAGAACAAGACCATAGTCGGAGCAGCATGAGCGATGATACATGATCAGGGTTTTCCACTGTTTTTATGGGTAGAGGCTAGTCGCACGGTTGTTTATATTCAGAACAGGAGTCCCCACACAATTTTGGGGAAGTTGACACCTGAGGAGGTATTTACAGGTACCAAACCAGATGTGAGTCATCTTCGCATTTGGGGCAACGTATGTTACTGTCATGTTCGTTCAGAGAAGAGGACAAAGTTGGAACCCACAACAGATAAGGGGTTGCTTGTTGGATATAGCGAGGATTCCAAAGCTTACAGGATCTTTGTGCTAGTACGCAGGAAGATCATAGTGTGTAGGGATGTACAATTCGAGGAGGAGCGTGCATTGAAGAGGTCTAAAGACTTGTAGGCACAAGACCAATAGGGACAGGATTCGGGAGTCAAGCCTTAGGAGGCATAGAGTCAAAGCACTGGATCAAACACAGGGTACTGGTACAGGTACATGTACAAGTGTTGAGAGGGAGACAGTTGGACCATAGTTTTAAAAATTGGAACTGGCATCGGTCAAGGGTCGAACCTAAAACGGAACCAGAACTGGTAATGAACGGGTC
>SNQJ01S0013161.1:120860-163478 GCA_010110895.2 Picea sitchensis
CCCCTTGATGCATTTTTGACAATACTTGCAATACATTAGACCTTCAATCACCTCAGCATGAACCCATGCAACATCTTTAGCTTTTGGGGCCATTGTAAATTTGTAAATGCAAACTCAAAGGCTAAAGAAAAGGTGCAATTTGCACAATGCAAGCAATCTGAAAATAATGCAAAGAAGGAACCTTGTCTTAGACTCTTACTAAGTTTCAACCTTTCAAACATTCAACAATCAAGATTCAAGATGGAAAAAAAAGAGTGGAAAATTTTCAACATACCTCTAATCCAACTCCTCCAAACTTGAAGATGAACTATAGCCTCATAGTTGAGATGCCAAATCCACCACAAACTGCCCAAAACACTTTGCCCAATAAGCTCCTCAATGTTGCTCTTCAAGAATCAATGTTGCTCCAAAACCCAAATGCTCCCAAATGCTCCCAAATGATGAATGAGAGAGGTGTGAGGCACTTTGAGGGGAGTGATAGAGTTATATAGGCTAGAGTTAGGGTTTAGAGGATGTTAGGTTATTGGTTTAGCAAAAAAAAATGGTTTTCAAGTCCGCAGGCGCACTATAGGACGTCCGAACCGAACCAATCGATAGTTCGGTTTTTTTATCGATTCGTACCGGTCGAGCATCTAGCCGAAAAAACCGACCGGTTTCCGGTTTCGATTAGGCGGTTTTTAAAGCACCGAGTTGGACAGGATCATCAAGAACAAGATGATGATGATGAGGAGCAACGTGATGCATTTTCATAGGAGAAAAATACTAGGCCACGACTTAAGTGGTATAAGTCCACAGTCAGTGGTTCCAGGTTGGCAGGACTTCCAGAGAGAGATTTCAGACGAAGTAAACCACCAGAGAGACTTGGGTAGATGGCGTTAATGACATAACTCATTGATGTAGAGCCTTCCACTTATGAGCAGGCTACACAACATGGAGTGTGGCAGGAGGCCATGATGGAGGAATATGCCTCCATTATGAAGAATGATGTATGGGAGGTGGTACCCAGGCCATAAGAAATGAAGGTGGTTGGATCCAAGTGGATCTAGAAGGTCAAGCATGCAACAGATGGAAGCGTGGACAAGTACAAAGCCTGCTTCGTGGCAAAGGGGTTTTCACAGTGAGAGGGAGTTGACTATGAGGAGACTTTCGCCCCGGTGGCCAGGAATTCCTCGATCCGAGCAGCTATGAGGAGACTTTCGCCCCGGTGGCCAGGTATTCCTCGATCCGAGCAGTCATATCTTTGGAAACAAAAAAGGGTTGGCGTGTTCACTGGATGGACGTGAAGACTGCTTTCCTTAACGGAGTTGTGGAGGAAGAGGTATATGTTGTTGATTTTTCTATAAGCTAGGTTAAGCATGTAGTTCATTTTATTTTATCATGCCTTAACCATAAACAAGAATGTTGCAGCAACCAAGATCACAAGAAGAAACACCATGCACAAGAACACAAGAAGTATCCTGGGAAACCTTTCTCAACAAGGGAAGAAAGCCAGCCAAATCCTTTGCTATATTCTTCAAGAGAAAGACCTTCACCACCAATAATGACCTAGCACACAAGAGGGTGCTTAAGCCCTAGAAGACTAGCGCCCAAGAGAGGTGCGCACCTTTTCCCAAGTAGAAGAGTTTGCTGAAATTTCCAAACTCACAAGGAAGATATGATTCCACAATGGGGAATCATCCCTTACATATATTAGACTTGTCCAATCAACAAAGGCGTCTATTGGCTCAACAGGGCCGACCTCTCTAAGTCGCTATATAATAATTATTATATAGTCTATAATAATTATTTCATTGTCTCTTGGCTCAACAGGGCCGACCTCTCTAAGTCTCTAAGGCGTTTATTATTATTATTATAATAATTAATATTAATATTAATTATCTTTTACATTTATTATTAAACATATTAAGGTGGGCCCGACCTGTACCCTTTACATAACAATTAGGGTTACAGGTAGATCTAACTCTTGAGCAGTATATAGCAAAGGATCTGATACACCCACTAGTGCTCATCCACTAGGGCCACATCCATAGGGATGTCATAGCTCTGATTCACTGCATTACACAGAAGAACCAGGTCTTCACACGTTCACTTGTGCTCGTCCACAGGCACGTCCACTCTACAGATCTGGTTTCCCACTGCCACCGACAGGAGATTCATCTGGAGTCTTCTCGTCAACTCTGTTGCTCAGAGGAGGCTAATACATCATCTTCATTTTTGTTCTCATGACGATGCACCCAACACTTTGGGATTTCACACATTCACCTTGTGCTCAGCCACATGCACGTCCTAACTCAACAGATCGCTTTTCCACCGGATAATCATCTGGAGTTCTTCTCAATTCTCGGAATGGAGGAGGTCATCTCTACGTTCCCAACTCTGTCTCAGGCAGTAACCACGTACCCTTCTTAGGGGCTTTCTCTCAGGTTTGTAAGCTGAGAGAAAGACTTCACATAGCTGCAGTGATCCACACCTCACATGTTTGTAAGCGGGAGAATGTCTCACATAGCTGCATTCATCAACATATGTTGAGCAACTAGAGGGATTTGAGGTAGGCAGCAGAGAGACGCATGCGTGTAGACTGAGGGGAGCCTTGTATGGGCTCAAACAGGCACCTCGGGCATGGTACTCGAGGATAGACAACTACATGAGGGAGATGGGTTTCCAGTGGAGCGACGGTGATCCGAACTTGTATTTTCTTGTAGGGGAGGTGCCTCTCATATTGGTGTTATATGTAGATGACCTATTTTTGACAGGGGATGAGTAGCTGATAGCAGATTGCAAGGTCAACCTTGCAGTTGAGTTTGAGATGAAAGACCTTGGGTTGATGCATTACTTCCTTGGTCTGGAGGTCTGGCAGCAGGATGGGTGCTTCTTCTTGGGACATGGGAAGTATACATTGGAGATATTGCGTAGGTTTCAGATGACAGATTGTAGGCCCATGTCCACGCCTCTAGTCACTAATTGGAGTAAGATTGATGCATCAGATTCAAAGACAATAGACAACATTGTGTATCGTCAGTTAATTGGATCGCTCATGTATCTGGTCAATACTCGACCATATATCAGCTTTGTAGTAAACTCTTTGAGTCAGTTCATGGTGCACCCTCAGAGAGTACATTAGATAGCTGCGAAGCATATGCTTCGCTACCTCAGTGGTATAGTGGAGTATGGGTTGTTATATGAGCGTAGTGGTGGAGTGAGATTGGTAGGCTTTACAGATGCTAATTGGGTAGGATGTGCAGAGGACAGAAAGAGTACTTCGGGTTGTTGTTTCAACATTGGAACGGGCATAATTTCCTGGTTCAACAGGAAGCAAAATTAAGTGGCATTAAGCTCTGCTGAGGAAGAGTACATGGCTGCTAGTTTGGTAGCATGTGAGGCACTATGGCTTAGGAAGCTACTTTTGGGATTGTTCATGAAAGAGCTAGAAGCTACTGTGATTCACTGTGACAGTTAGAGTTGCATCGAGTTCTTTGAGAATCCGTTGTTTCATGATCGTAGCAAGCACATCGATATCAGGTATCATTTCATCTGGGATTGTGTACAGAGAGGAGCCGTGAGCTTGATTACATACAGATTGATGAACAAATGTCAGATATTTTCACCAAGGCACTGAACCAACAAAAGTTTGAAAAGTTCAGAGATCAGACGGGGTTGAGACAAAATCCCTTCCTCGCTAAGAGGGAGTGTTGAGATTGGATAGCAAGGAAGGTCTTCACCATGCATGGCATCCTAGCATGGAGGAGGACAATGAAACTTATCCAAGTTGACGGGTTAATCTTTTTCTTAAAATTGTACTTAGGAAAAGGTGCATTAAATGGGTTATATTTTAATGTTGACTTAATGAGTACTTTTTATAAAGTTAAAGTGAAATAATTTAAGTTGTGGTCTTTTAATCTTGACCATTTATCTCAAAAGGTGTATGAGGAGCAATCTTGGGCCTCCATCCTTTTGGAGATAGGGTTTCTCACTTGCTCATTGAGTAAAAAGGAGATCAACTCGGAGAGGGGTGCATTATGCACAAGAGAGAGACAATTTTCTGAAGAGAGAAATAGGAGAATTACTTGAGGGCTTGGAGAGAGAGTTTGCAGGGAGACAGAGGAGGCTTCTACATTGAGATTGACACACATGTTCCACATTGCAGAGGTCTTTTCCTACAGATCTGATCAGGAGGATTTGCAGAAGGGGGCCATACATTTGTTGAGGAGGTTTTGTATTTGGCTGGGCTGATTTTATTGTAAGAGATCTCTATATTTTCCAACTCAATAATAATAAAATCCAAATCTTCTGCACTGGTTTTCCCTCCATGGTTTCTCCAGGGACAAATTGTCCAAAAATTACTTGTGTACATGTGATGTGATTGCTGTTATCTTTTACTGTTAAGTTCCTGGTTATTATTTTCTGCTGTGTATTATTTATTTGTGAAGAAAACCTGGCAGAATCAGTTAACAGAAAAATTAATTGATTTAGTGAACTGGGTTTGAATGAAATTCACATGCTAAAGCTTGGGAAAAGTAGCACGAACAAGAGTGCAACCATCCAAAAACAATGCTGCTTGCCAATGAACCCTGCCTTGAAAAGGCATCGACCAATGATTCTTAAACCAACTCCAATAATACCTAGCAAGTTGATAGTCCTAGAAGATATTCCTAGGCCCTAACTGTCTCTTGGCATTGGCAAACCAAACATAGGGGACCCGACAGATTATTCTTGGCCCACCTGGCCTTAGATGGAATCTCTTGATAAATGACAAACCAAGCAAACACTCTCAGCTTATAGGAAAGCCGTATAGTCCAAATATTGCGCAAGCACCTCCCTTAATGCTCCTACTGGTCCTTAGATACCCAATGAGTATTGAAAACCGGGGAAAGAGGACGTCCTAGATGAAGAATTGAAAAAGAGGACCCCCTGGATGAAGAACTGATTATAAATGACAAGAGTCATATTGCAGCAATCGACGACCAAAACTCCACCCCCGATCTCTCTAGAAGGGCCCAGAGTCCAGACATACCAATGTTTATCATAAATAACCTAGACTTTGGAATGAGAGCACACAACTCTATGATTGAGAGATGATGCCAAAAGAAGATGCCCTTCTGGCTCAATCTACACTCCTGAAAGAATGAGATCTGTACAATACACACCCCTTGCTCTCTCCAACTCCAAATTGTTCGGCAAGCTAAATCCCAACCGACTTGATTGCCCTCCCAATACCCTCGAAGCAATCTTGCTACAACTCTCGAAACAGATCAAATGCTCCCGAAAATGAGCGTAACTGAAACTTGAAAGAGGTGGGGAATGGAAATAATGCCATAGATATCAAAAGTCCCCCTCACTTTGCCAATATGCTGTGCTGACCTCAGCTAATGCAGAAATAGAACTTGCCAAGGGACTAGAACCCTCCAAACACCGCACCACCCACTTAGCTGCCAAAACACTGCCCTGTGAAGCGATGTCAATCAAGCCAAGACCCCCCTTGTCCTTGCACATAGTGCTGGCATCCCCAGGAAACAGAGGTAGGCCTCGCTCACCACAATCATTCGACCACAAGTATGTCCTCAAGAGCTGCTTAAACTGTTGAAACTGAGTCTTGGTGGGGTACCAACAAGAAACATAATACACATGTGACACATGGAGGATGTGTCTAAGACTCTAACCAAAGTCAACTTCCTTGCAAAGGGGAGGGCCTTATGATGCCAAACATGTAACTTTCTTCGCACTCTCTGAAAACACCAATCCTACATAGCAACTGGCGACAACCCAACCCAACCCCAAAAGGGATGCCCAGAAATCTGTCTATAACTCCTAGAAGAATATGTGACCAGGCTGCGGGAATCCACTCAGGAGGGAAATCCAGTCCATTAATCCAATAATCAGTTTTATGAGCACTGATTACGGTCCCTGAAGCAGTACAAAAAGTGTCTAAGCAGGAATCCACTCAGGAGGGGAATCCAGTCCAGTAATCCAATAATCAGTTTTATGAGCACTGACTACGGCCCCTGAAGCAGTACAAACAGTGTCTAAGCAGGAGAGAGCCCCAGCAGGAGAGAGCCCCATCAATAGATCCCTGATCAGCACTGACAGAGAGAAGAGAGTCATCTACAAAATGGTTATTAACCATCTCTTAGCCATCTGGGAGCAGAATACCTCTAACCTGTCCTGCAATACGAGCTGCCTCCAACAAATAACCCGAGGCATCTGCAGTGGAAAGTTTGATTTCGACAAGTTTTAAGTACAACTTTAAATGCAGTATGGATAACATTGCATTTCTTTTTAGTAGTTTCTGGTTTCTGTCATATAACTTCTACTGGCATTGATGTTAATAAGAATGATGGAGTGGCCTTGCAGGTACGAAAAGTTGCAACGTTGGGAACAAGCACTTTATGCATATACTTCAAAGGCATCTCTAGCATCAAGTCCACATCTTGTCCTGGAGGCAACATTAGGTTAGTTAGCTTATTGAATTCTCTTTTATCTATTCCCTGTTCATTGCATTCTGATTCAGAGAGTTTTATCATTTGTTTTTTATATTGTGTTACTTTTCCATCCTTTTTAAGTAGGAGGCTTAGTTAATGTTGACTGCTGTTAATGAACATGTTGATGTGTTTTAAGTTGTCATCTTTACAGTAATCCTTTCTTCCCTTCTCACACTTTCACATGTCTTTCTCTGTCTCTTTATTTTATTTGTGTGTTGCATATGATTAACGACAATATGTTGTAAACCTTGTTTTGTCAGGAGAAGTTAGTATAGTTGATCTTATTATCTATTATGATATTTGGGAAGTAATTTAACAATGTGACATAAAGGGAAAAGCCTTGATTCTTACACTTATCCTTGAAAGTAGCAAACAAGTGGGCCTTTCACCTATTCCTTTAGCAAACAAGGGTTGAGGACTATGAGTAACAAAGGTGTTTGAGGAGCCTGTTCTTCCCTGGAAATGCATGATCGTTAAGTCAAACTGTCTACGTGTTTGTGTTGGATGGTTTGCTTGGTATTAAGTTTTAACTGTCCAATAATTTATGGCATATGCTACTCAAGTTGTTGTCATGCTCAGAGATAAATTGTGTTCTTATTATTCAAAAGATTGGTTATTGGTACGTATTTTTTATCTCTTGGGGCTGTTGTGGAACCTGCTTTTGGCCAAATATTCTTGTTGATCATCTTCATTTCATCTTGTCCAAGTTTTCTTGTGTGCAATGTTAGAACATTCTTCTTTTAGAAATTTTATGGTGCATCTGTACATGGTTAGTTCTTAGGCATCTTATGCTCCTAACTTATTCTAGAGTCCCTGTTTGTTAGGATTTGCTTGAGTGGTTGCTCATCTTTGACTTGTCAGCAATGCTGCATGCTTGTACTATTCAGGCATCCTATACACATACATTTCTTCCTTGGTTAAGCTTACGATATATGTTCTTCTTCTCCATTATTGTTTTTAGATATTGCTTTGTGTTTGACACTGATGGGCTTAGAGCTATTTTTGTTTTCTAGATTGGAATGTGAAGGCATTCTTCTTACAGTTCTGTGGGTTTCTTGCTTTGGCATTGACAAACCATATTTTTTGCATCTATAAGTCTCTTTTTAACATTTTCCCTTACAGTATTTGATCAGTCATATATTTGTTTGCAACTCATATTGGACACTCATCCCAACCATAGATTTTCCTAATAGGAATGGCCATGAGTCTCTTTTGAACATTTTCCCTTAGGATTTGATCACTCATTTATTTGTATGAAACTTATATTAGGCCCTCATCTCAATCTCAGATTTTCCTTATATGAATGGCCAAAAGGATATTTCCAATGAATTGGCCATTTGAAAATTTAAGGTGGGGATTGTTGTCGTCCTTATACACACCTAGGGTAACATGGAAGAAACCTTCAATCCACTTGGTGTGTCCTTGGGGGCAAGTTTCGAGTCAAGGTGCTGTCACCTGATCCTCAACTCCTCTATCTAGGCCAAGTCCTAGCGAAGCCAAGGGGGGTAGTCCCTATAAAAATAATCTAAGGCTTTTTAAACTAAGAAAGCAAAAAAGAGTTAAATCTAGGAGTCTATTGCTTTGAAATAAAACAAACCATCAACATTTAACATTCATCATCATTTAGATAATCATATAAAATACTTGTTCATAAACATGCATATATCAAAGAATACAAGATTTGCAAGATTTAAGCATATAAGTTAGACCATGTGCATGAATGTAAAAGATTGCTCACATAAAGATAGATATACCAATTATACCAGTGCCTTAAAGGAGTCGTGGGCAATGTAGATCGAAAGTTTTATTAAGGTAAATTAATGTTCAGTTAGTGAGAGAATTTTATTTGCAAAGAAAGTAAAGTGTTTGTCTAAACTAGATTTGGTCCTTAGGAAGGGTCCCTAAAGTGGAGGTTGAGCAATGCCGCAGTTTCAACAGGGTAAACCCTCTGATTTGACACACAAGTTCAAGAAAATGTGGGGGGGATTCGACAGGGAGAACCTAGATCTCAAAGTTCCCGCTAGATAACCTCACAAATTCCCTTACGTTTTCACTAAAGCGAAAATTCCTTGTAGGATTTCCCTAATTTTTTTTTGTTTGTTAATTTGTCCGGACCTTCTTGGCAGCGGGATTAATCTTTGGCTTGAGAAACCGCGACTTAGAGGCATCTAAGCCGTCAAAATCACCTGGGGATCGCACTCGGCTTGAGCCACACCAACCCTTAACATGGTTGAATTTTTTGTCCCCGCAGGTTTCGAACCAGTGACTTTTCAACACGGAGTGGCTTAACAACACACTCCGTCACTGACTATCCTACACCTCAGGGACTGTAGGATTTCCCTAATTAGACTACAAACAAGGTTCAATTACTTTGCAATACCTGAGATAAAATATGTACCCTGCTTTGTAAAGAGAACTTGCACAAGTATTTGAAAACTGAAAGATCTTTGCAACACTTAAATTTAGTACCCTGCTTTGTAGTTGAAAGATAAATTGCAAGAAATTTTAGAAATTGCAAGGTTGCAAGATTTATTGTTGAAAGGACTTGAAGCAATCTGAACTAAACATGCATAAGAGATTCAAGATTCCTTTTAATTAGCATGCATGTTAAATGTGAGTGTTTATTGTGTGTTCGATTTACTTGACTTGTGTGTTTGAGATGAAAAATTTAGACATGCAAAAAGAACGCCAAACCAAGAACACAAATCCCCTAATGGGGATGGAGAAACTGGGCACAAAAGGGCCCGCTTTTATTGCAACTATCACTGAGAACGAAGGTTCTCTTTGAGCTTTAGCTTTAAGAAAGAAATGGGATCCTTATAACTTTTGGATCTTGAAGAAGTTACAAGAAAAGAAGAAAAAAAGAAACTTCGTTGATGAAGTTAAACCCCCCCAGGGTGCTTCAAAAGCCTTGATTTCGCCAAAATTTGACGGAATCTCCCCTTGTACCTGTTATTGTTGCAAGAAAACAGCAAACAAAGTTCGTTAAAATGTGATGAAAAAGAAAACAAATTTTTCCAAGGCAAAAATTGAATTTTTTTAGACTTTTTGGCAGTTTGCATGAACCTGAACCTAATTTAGGCTCTTCTAGCTGTTTCTGTTTTCTGTCCTAAAACAGCAAGCATAGGACAGCCAGTTAGCTTGATTTTAAACTCAAAACAAGACACTTAACTAGCTTCAAATCTAGGAGGAAATAGGCTAGAAAATGCCCTAGATCTACTTCTTTAAACTTGAAAGAATTACCACTAGATCTAGATACTTTGCATGCAAAAGAAACTAATCTAAACTTTGGATTTAAACTAACTTCTCAAGCATGCATACTAAAGGTAACCAAATAATTTTGAAGAAAGTTTGAGAGGGAGAAAAGAAGAAACTCTTTTTTCTTTCAAAAATTGAAAGTTATGGGCTATGGGGTCCTTTGATGTAGAATAGAGGGAGCTCTAATCCTTTGAAACTCTTGGACAACGACGGTTGAAGCAACAACCTATCAACCCTCCAAGCTTGAAGAACTTGCAACAATGTACTCCAATCCTGCAAACACTTGTTAAAAGGTCTTCCCTACATAAAACAATGCTCAAATATGCATGTTAGTTTAACCGAAAACGAAGCATGCAATATAAAAGTCTATGATTTATAAGGAAGAAATAAGATGAATCAAACTAGATTTATCTTACCCTACTGTATGATAGCATACCTTCAAAGCCTTGCAAATGAATTACAAAATTGAAATACAAGATATAAGTTACCTCATAAAAATAGCACTAGATACAAACATCCACACATAGCATCAACACCACTAGAACTCCAAAGTCTTCTTTATTCAATTCAGAAATGATACAATGATACAATAGTGGTCTTTCTTCCCAAGCTCCAACTCTAACGAATGGAGGAGGGGTAGCCATGCTTATATAGCTTTGGTGGTGACAACTCCAAAGAGGGGATGCGCTAGGGTTTTGGTAATGTGTGAGTGAGAGAGGAGTTGCGTGGGGTTAAGGGTAGAGATGGTTAAGTGGATAGGGAGATGTGTAGAGTAGAGGGTGAGTGAAGTGGGGTAGAGGTGAGTGAGGTGGAGTGAAGTGAGGTGAGAGTGGAGTGAAGTGGAGTGAAGTGGGAGTAAGGAAATGCGTGGGAACTTTGGGATGTGCGCCACTCCTCTAGAACGTGCCAACTAGGAAGGTGGGGTCGAGTTCCTTCATTGGGATCTCCCCCATGTCCACATCACCCTCAATCAAGTCGCCTTCACCTTAGCTTAACTCGCATAGGCTTCCAGTCGATCGGGGACATGAGAAAAACATGTTTCCAACATGTTCCCCAGTTTTCCTAAAAAATAGGAAATGAATTTAATTACCCCTTTTCCATAAATTTCGAGTAAATTTGATTTTTTAGTGATAATAGCCACTTTTTGTCTCGAAAGATGGGAAATAGGGGTTTACATGATACTCTGGATTGAAAAACGACCATAAATATGGCATCTGACAATGTTTGATGCTATATTTTTACAATTTATTGACTCCGAATTAAAAAATTCCATTTTTGCGGGAATTTAATTAATTCACTAAAACATTAAAAAAAAACCTATCAAACATAGCCGCAATTTCCAAATGACTCAATCAATATGACCTAGTATGAGCTCATATACATTTAGACACTAGACATTGGTTTTCCATGCCAAAGCCTAACCACCAACACATACTGCAGCTCTGGAGTCCGTCTTCTGAGTGAAAAAACTTAGAAATTATTTAATCGCTTACAAAGGCAAGCAAAATAAATAATTAGCAAGTGAAAAAAAACACTCTAGAGTATATGTTCGTGCTTAGGTCTTAGGTGGCCTTTTACAATATCTCATACTCATGTCATTTATTACAATGGTGGAAATGCGGAAAAATGTGGTCTTTTGCAAGACCGATTGAACTCTGAACTCTATCATATGAGCACTGATCGCTCATTCTTTGGCAGCTCTTCAGGAAATCCAGCTTGTGCAAACTTGTGGATAATAGGGATTAGTGACAGATGGGATGTTCTTGGTACAGAAAGGTATCTTGCATGGGCTTCTAATCTGTTGATGTTTTCTTCTTATTAGTAGTTAGTTAGATTGTTTGTCCTGGGTTAGATCCTTTGTTAGTCTTGAATTGTTCCTACTGGGATGAGGTTGGTCTCATATTGCTCATTTTGTTCTTTAATGATCTAGGTCTCCATTACCTTTACAAGGGATTATACTTTTCAATAGCGTATTCTCTATAATTTTTGATGTTCCTCTCCAGCTAAATTAGCAGGGATGTGATTTAGATTTGTCTTTAAAATTTTCCCTTACCGGGTTTGAACACTCATATATTTGTTTGAAACTCATATTGGGTACTCATCCCAACCTTAGATTTTCCTTGTAGAATGGCCAGGAGGATATTTCCATTTAGTTGGCCATTTCTTGAATGAAACTTTAAGGTTCGGATGAGTGAGAGATGGGATGTTCTCGGTACAGAAAGGTATCTTGCATGGGCTTCTAATCTGTCGGTGTTTTCTTCCTTATCAGCAGTTAGTCAGATTGTCTGTCCTTGGTTAGATCCTTTGTTAGTATTGAATTGTTCCTACTGGGATAAAGGTGGTCTCAGATTGCTTTTTTTGTTCTTTAATGATCTAGGTCTCCATTACCTTTACTAGCAATTATACTTCTCAATAGCATCTTATCTCCAATTTTTGATGGTCCTCTCTAGCTAAATTAGCAGGGATGTGATTTAGATTCGTCTTTGGCTTTTGATTGTTGCTTATTTTGCTGAACATTTGAGGAATCTTGTGGATATGGAGATGTCTTTTCTGTGGCATACTAGTTAACTTAGGACACTTTTTTGGTATGCCTATTTTCTTATTGTCCAGGAACTGCATGTACAATGCTTTGCGTTACTTAAGCTTGACTGATCTACTTTGTCTTTGAAGAAAATCTGAGGTCCTATGAGGCTGCCAACTAGGTCTGTCTTTGACCTGAGATTGATTGGCTCCAAGTTTCAATTGTCAAACTGCTCTTTGCTGCTGTTTTAGGATAGCAAACAGTTCATGAACTTTTCTGCTCAATTGTTATGGTTATATGTGTATTTAAGGTGCCCTTGCATGTAGTTTGAGTAGCCCAATGGTTAGCACATGCATACCTTAATAAATACAACACACCTCTAGATCTTTACAACTATATAACGCTGATCTAAACTCTTAACATGCATGAAATTAGGACACAAGTGTTTTTGGTCAAGACGACCCTGGATAACCCTCCCCGGGGAAAACGAATGTAAGTCTATATAAGTGATGTAAGAAGTATGAGAAACAACAAGTACACTAATACAAAGGAACCTGATAAAATGGCAGCTCCTCTCAAGGTGCTATGAAGTTCCAAGAAGATGAATGCACCCAAGCATAGTGCACCCTCTTCACTTGTTGCTCTATCTCACTCAAACCTTGCACCCTTGCTCCTTGTTGCCTTGAAGAAGAAATCCTTGCACACAAAGTAGCTCTTGTGTGATACCTCTCCAACGAAACAGACCAATCTGCAATCGGCCAAGGCTAGATCATGCCCACTAGGTGTGCGCCCTCCTCCAAGCAAGTATGAACACCACTAAATAATGAGGGTCTAAGTCTCCTAGAGCCCTCCATGGAAGGAGGCGCCCAAGCTTTTTTCAACCATAGCTTCCATTCCCATCTCCATTGTTCTCCTCTAGCTCTCCAAGTGAACAAAAGAGTGAATGAGCCTCCAAAGGTCCTATGCGCCCCTCATATACTGCCGCAAGGAAACCTAAGAGATGGAAGACTAAGATCTCTCCATCCTATCTCTAATCAAAGGTTGAGATCATCCCACAATAATCTCACTCACAAACCCACTTTGGGTTAAGTTCCGTATGTATACTTTATGTCTATTAATTCACCCACTTAGTGATTAATTTGTGACTTTTGCCTTAAGTGACAAAAATTCAATTTTTGACTTAGACAAGTCAAAATTGAATTAGACATGAAGTACAAGGCACATAGTCCCAATGTATTTCCCTCTTGTAGTTAGAGACTCAAAACCACAAGGGGACCACTTCCCAAGGTACCCCAAATCTCAACAGTCTTCTGGTGGATTGGATTGAAGATGAGCATTAGCGATTCCATATATACATTCCTCCTGAGTAACATCATCTGGTGTCCTAAGCTACCAGAGAAGTTTAACCCTAACTAAGACTGGGTTTGTGTTACATTTACTTGGAGAAGAGTTAGACATGGGTGTTAAAGAGATCCCAAAAGGCT
Organism: Picea sitchensis; assembly: GCA_010110895.2. Classification (NCBI taxonomy): domain Eukaryota; kingdom Viridiplantae; phylum Streptophyta; class Pinopsida; order Pinales; family Pinaceae; genus Picea; species Picea sitchensis. The sequence continues at coordinate 134,600 of SNQJ01S0013161.1, forward strand.
TTCAATTGTGAATATTGAGTAGTTATTTGCATATGTCAATGGCTGACAAAACAGTTTATTGAATTGCTTGGAACTTGAACTTATATAAGAGATCCATTTTACTAAAATTTGGTGCGAACCACAATAGGTCTTATTTTTCTAATAGGGAGAGGGCCTTGCCTTTTAGTTCTAATTTTTGGGCTCTCCTGTAGGAAGGTATGAACTTTTCTTTTCTCTTTATGCTTGGGTAATTAGCCATCAGATGCTATCTGTTCTTTTCTGCTTTCCGTTCATTATCTTTGTTGTACTATTCTAATTTCTATCACGGTTTTGGTTATTTAGAGAATCTTTGATGGAGTACTGTTCTAAACGAGCCAGTGGACTTTGGAAAGAAATCCTTTGGATAAGCTTTCGTGACGGGGGGACCTATTCCACCAAATTTGCTGAGGAATTGCAGTTAAACCCAACCACAACTGGCCTGCTTATGCAGCTGCATTTGCCCAGGGGGGATGAACATGCCTCTGGGGGTGATTTGAACCTTGGTTGGGAGAATAACAACACCCCTGCTATACCAGTAAACCAAGCCCCTGTTGACAGTTACTAATTTTTTGATTTTGAGCTGGTGAAGCTTAGGGATCAAAGTTCAAGTGCAACTCTATGCTTATTGGGCAACCATATTCTTATCTTGGCTTGGGGGGTCTGCATCAGCTGCTTATGAATTATTTTCATCATGGTTTATTCCCTTACAATTTTGCTCATAGGTGTCTTGGTGACGTGTGGTACTCCATGGCACACCTCCTCTCTAAAATTATCAAAGAAAGCCACTAGAAAGAGGTTGCTTGAACTGTGGGAGCCTGTTACTTACTCCACCTCTGCGTGCCCTGAAGAGTCGGTGGGTACTATCCATATTGGCATTGGCTCATTCCTGTCTGGATTTGTATAATACTAGCAAGCAGCTCAAAATCCTTTCCTTTATAATTCCTGGATATTATGTATTCGCTAGTTTTCTTGAATTTTCAGCCTTTAATTGTCCTCAAAAGGCAGCATAGATGATATGTTTCATATGTCCATGAAGAATTTAGGAAATGAGAAGAGAAGCATGCCTTTTTGATGGTAAACATCCATTATGCTTGGTATGTATTTTATCTTTGATCCTAAAACATAGATATTATGTTTTATTGTTGGTTTTAGGTTTTAACAGCTCTCTATGTCAGTCTTTTGAAAATTTTCTAACTACTCCTCCAGGAGCCTTTCTCAGAGTGCTGTAGCCACCTTTCCACTGTTTTCTTTGCCTGCTGAATGTAATAAACAGTTCCGTATATATTTGAACAGTTTTTAGAATTTTGCTACCAGGAAATAATAATTTCCCTGAAATTCTCAATCAGTTAATGAAATGGAAAAAGGTGCCCAAGAATTCCAGTGACAAATTTGGAAGGTGAGAAATACTTGAATCTTGGTTAACATGGTTAAAAGAAAATGTTTCAAAATTCAAAAATTAATCAAAATATACCAAGGTTATTCTTGAATGGTGAGAAAATCTAATCTTGAATGGGCATAAAATCTATGTAATGAAGATTAGTAAAGTATGAGGTAAATCTTAACTGATGGCCGACCTATGAAAAACCTTTGGTGCACCGTGCAATAATAGAGATTCACTTCCTTAACTACTTGGCAAATCAACTATTATACATTCACAAGTTGGCCTTGTTTCATGTCTTTTGGGATATGGTTAGAAGCTGCTTCATGATTGATTGGATTTTTTGCAATACAATTTGTTTGTCTACTTATGGGGGTCATTGTTTTGTCCGTCATACACTGGAATTCCAACTTTTTACTGCCATACACTGTTGCTACTATTTTTGTCAGGACGGATGCGATGCCTTGCTGCTTTAGCTCGCTGGGAAGAACTGAGTAACCTTTGTAAAGAGTTTTGGACTCCAGCAGAACCAGCTGCACGACTGGAAATGGCCCCAATGGTTTGTGATATTTAGTTTCTTTTGTTTTTGGTTATTTCATGTTCTTAATGACACATATGCAGAGGACCATTGTTGATCAGACATGATTGGACTAAGTAGCCTCTCCATTTTGATGATTCCACATTTACCACTTTCTTGATTTATTTAGACAATTGTGTTAGGCTGCTAGTGCTGCTTGGAACATGGGTGAATGGGATCAGATGGCCGAATATGTATCTCGTCTGGATGATGGTGATGAAACAAAACTTCGAATGTTAGGGAATACTTCTGGAAGTGGTGATGGTAGTAGCAATGGAGCATTCTTTAGAGCTGTTCTTCTAGTTCGACGTGGCAAGGTTTGTTTTATTACTTTTTTTTAACCTTTGGACCATTGAAATTGGTATTCTTCATACCGACTAGATGCGTGTGGTTGAATTTTACGGGACATGGTGGTTTTTACAGTATGATGAAGCTCAGGAATTTGTGGAGCGAGCTAGGAAATGCTTAGCCACTGAACTTGCTGCTTTGGTAATTCACTATTCCTTGTTGCTCAAATTGAATTTTGTTGTTTTACGTAATCTTTGTTACCAAATGAAGTTCCAAAACTCAATTGTAAAGTTTCTTGGTTGTAATCAACCTTTTTGATAGGTAGAAATGAAAGTGAAAATGTAATGTTCACAACCAAATCTGATGTAAAAATCAGATATGTGGTTGAGGGATTTCGTCAAACATTTGGCATACAAGCTCCCAACTCCCTTGAAATCACTTCAATACTTGCTGTCCCAATTAACTCAAGTTTAAGGGATGAAGTTTATGTCAAACACATCACATGCAACACCTAAAACCCTTCCCAATGAGTGGCTGTTCTGAATTTGTGTTTGCTATTATGTTTATTTGCAGTTGGTTGGTTGACGTGTTTTGTCGAACATTTTGTGTGCAATGGCTGTAACATTCATTTAAGTGTATTTTCTGATGTATTTGGCCCATATTTCTTCGTGTAATATATAAGGAAAACACATGCAATGATAACCAAATAAATCAGAAACTAATAGCTATTAAACACCATAAGATAGTACCTCAAATCCTTGCTTTATTTAATATGCACTTGGCTGTCCAACACACTGTAATTTCTAGATCTGAAATATATTTGCTACAGCTGATATATGGCTGAAAAATACATACAAAACGCAGCTGAAGAAAGACAAAGAGTCTACCAATAGAATCCCTCTAACAACAACTCCAAAAATATGTAATTTCTTCAGCAAAGGATGGCCCCAATGACAAGATATGTGCCCTGCTTGGTCTAAATTTGCTCTGACTGAAGATGAGGCTCAATCCACCAATGAAATGGCCAATCTCCTCATAAATAATTCGCCCAAGATGTATAGAACTTGATCCCAACAAGTAGAAACTGATATATCCCAAAAATATGAAGATTTCCACTACCATATGTGCCCCTCCAAGCAATATTTCGCCTTGGGTACAAAATCTCCAAGGTCTAATAGATTAGGAGGTGGAATAGACATGCAAGTGAAGATCTGAGTTATATATCTCTTTTGGATGCTAAATCAAACTTTTCCAAGATCTCTGGTGCGCCCCTCCTGAAGGGAACCCTTCTCACAATTTGCCCTGCTTCACAAATGAATGACTAGAATGGATCTGAATTAAATAGAATGGTGAGGGAGGAATCTTTAACCTCCTTGGCCAAGCTTGGATCATGAATAGATGAATCTTTCACCTCCTTGTTGATCTCTAGGGTTTATTCAGTCAAAACCATCAAAACCCCCAAGTACCTTGAGCTTTCTAGTTAAGAAGCCATACATCAAAATATCAATCAACATAATGAGAGAATAGAAGCCCCTATCTCTCTTTTATACCCCCTTTCACCTTTTTCCATTCAAGTGACTTTTAATTCATCTTTTTGTAACGGAAATCGAGCACACACAGAAACCAAGATAACTTGAACAAGGTTATCTGTCTTTATTCAATCAATGAAATAAGAGAGCAAATAGCTTTCTTATATAGGTTACAATCAAGTAGAGTCAAACCACTTTATGAATGTGGGATAAAGTGAAAATATAACCTAAAAGCAAATATTAAAGTGAAAATATAACCCAAAAGCAAATAAATTAACCTAAAATCACTTTAACTTTATTAATGCCTAAGTCTAAAGTCACTTTGACTTTATTAATGCCTAAGTCTAATTTCTAATTGACCATTGTAAACTAATATTTAATTTAACACCTCCCTTAATGGTCAATCTACTCACGACACCAAGTTTCTTTCGAAATTCTACATGCTTTTCGGGACCCAAAGATTTGTGAAAATGTCTGCAGTTTGATGCTCTGTAGGACAATGCTGCAGCTCAATAGTTCCATCTCTACAAGTTGTCTGATGAAGTAACAATGTGTATCAACATGTTTGGTACGCTCGTGGAAGATTCGGATTCTTGGCAAGTTTCATTACCCTTGTTCTATGACAATCAATGGGTAATGAAACTTGCCAAGAACAAGGGTGTAGGCTCTCTACTGCATCTGCATATCTAATAACACCCTCCTGAGCCAAACTGCCTCACAAGGTCCTTTCACTGTTCCTCGATATTCTACTTCTGTTAATGAAAGGGCTACTACATGTTGCCTCTTACTCGTCGATGTGACTGCACCCATGCCAAAGATAGAAACATATATAGATTTTGATTTTCTATCATCCATGCAACCTACCCAATATGAATATGTATACCCACACAACCTAGGGTCTTTTCTCCTGCTGTACAAAATACCAAAGTCAAGTGTCCTTTTCACATATCTTAGCACATGCTCTTTACTCGCTGCCCAAAGGTTTCACTTTTCGGGCCATAAACTGAAATGAAGTCACACGAAACTCGACGTCTAGTGGTCAGATATATCAAGTCACCACTAGCCGCTCAGAGTAGGACTCAATCGGGACCGCCTTTGAGTCATTTTAATGAGAGTTTTATCTCTTTCTCCATAGGTGTAGAGGAGATTTTGCAATCCTCCATCCCCGAATCCTTATCCAACAAACTCCCTGCATACTTTACTTGTGAGACAGTAAATAAGTCGCCTCCCCTCAAGGCTAAACTTCTACACCAAGACAATAGTGTAGGAGGCCTAGATCCGTCATGTCAAATGCTCGTCATGTTGGATTTGATCCATGTAATTGGATCTTCCTCACTGAATTGCAATAATGATATCATCCACATAAACAACCAGAAGAATGATCTCATTACTAACTCTTTTGACATATAAGTTGAAATCTAAAGGACTCCCCTAGAACCCTTGCTGAACCAAATACCTATCAATATTGATGTACCACGCCCTCGGTGTCTGTTTCACACCATATAGAGCCTTCTTTAGTCTGCGAACTAGATGCTCCTTCCCTACAACATGAAACCCCTCTGGTTGGCACATGCATACCACTTCCTTCAAATCTCCATTGAGGAAGGCACTTTTCACGCCCATCTGGTGGACCTTCCAGCCTTGTTATGCTGCCATGGCTAGAACAAGACGAATAGGTGCTCATCTTCACCGAGGGAGCAAAAGTCCTCATAGTCAATGCCTTCACCGAGGAGACTTTTGCAACTAACCGTGTTTTGTACTTGTCAAGTGTACCATCTATGTTGTACTTGACCTTGTACACTCGTTTGAGGCCAATGGGTTTCTTCCCCGATGGAAGAGCCGTGAGATCCCAAGTCTGATTTTCATCAAACTCTCATGTTCAACTACCATGGCCTTCTCCCATTCAGGTCTTCCTTTTGCTTCCTTGAATACCTGAGGCTCATAGATCTCCTCAATATTGGCCATAAGAGCAAAGTTGAATGTGCCAGTCTGTTGTTTACTCCTACCTCGTGATGATCTTCCCTCGATCATCTCTCCTATCCTAACATCTCCAATGGTGTTGTGCCACCACTTGGGTCTTTCGGAATCCCTGGCTACCAAGTCAATATTTCCACCGTGACTTGGGCTTCCTGCTTCAGAATGTACCGATCTGACTGACCTAGGAGACTCATCCTGCTCCGAATCCTCATCATCATGCTCAAAATCTCCCCCCCCCCTTTCAAGTGGAGCTACCTGAATCTTGACGCATGAATCATTAGCCACAACAAGTTGTTCTTTGTTAATTTTAATCTTTGGAGAAGTTTGGAAAGGTCCAACATCCTCATCAACAACATCTCGCTAAAGCTCACCTTATTAGTTTCAACATCAACTAATCTGTAAGCTTTTTGGGTTTCGTTGTACCCTGTAAGCATCATCTTCACTCTTTCTGATCTAACTTGCCCGCTTCACAACTGAATCCAAGTGTAAGTAGTAGAACCAAAGACCTTCAGTGACTTACTTTGGGCTTTCTTCCGGACCATGCTTCCTCTGGAGTCTCCTGCTTTACCGCCATCGTGGGAAATCTATTCAACAAGTACATCACAGGAACAACACCGCTTCCAAAACCCTCAAGTAGGGAACACACTGCTCGCAACATACATCCGACATCTCTCGCAGATAGTGTTTCATTTTCGAACCACCTATCACAGGAGTATGGAGTTGTGTATTTTCTTTTGATCCCATGCTTAGCACAAAAATTATTGAATTCTTTGGAGCAAAATTCTCCACCATTATCATATCTAAAAGAGGTAATATGACAACCTTAATCATTCTCGACCAATGCTTTAAAGTTTTGAAATTTTTTAAACACGTCAGACTTCAACTTCAAAAAAATACACCCACATTTTCCCACTGAAATCATCAACAAACAAAAGGAAATAAATGGCACCTGGGTGATTGATGCCGTGTTCATTGGTCCATATACGTCTGCATGAACCAGTTGAAGGACTCTCTATGCTCTCCAAGCTTGTCCTTTCATCAAATGGCCGATGTTTCTTCCCTGCCTCGCAAGCTCCACAAACTCCCTGAATATTTTGTTGAATGTTTGGAAGTCCATCTACCAGTTTCTCTTGTGCCAACTGAGAGAGGTAGTTGAAATTGAGGTGCCCATACCTCTAATTCCATAGTGTATTGATATCTGATGCACTCTTTGCCGCTGCATGCTCTCCGCCCTGCTTAATATCCACCAATCTGAACAGACCACGGTCCTCCACACCAAGAGCAACGATCTTGGTATTCTTGTCAACAATATAGCACTTGTGATTGCTAAAGTTGACATCCAAGTGAGGAGAGTGCCTCATAATTTGACTAATTGAGAGCAGATTAAGCTCCATACTTGGCACATAGTGGACGTGGAGAAACATAAGCATCTTTCCTCCAAAGGAAATCTAAACATTCCCCTTACCGACTATATTATACTCCTCGCCTCCACCGAAGATCACCGAGTCTTTGGATGGACTAGGTGTAAACTCTGTGAACCAATCTTTCCGATTGGTGAAATGCCCGGATGTGCCTGAATCAACAAACCAAGCAGATGACTTGGACTGATTTGCTTGTGTACAGGCCATAAAGGCATAGAAGGCTGCCTCCTTCTCCTCCGTGTGCTCTGCGACATGGGCCTTCTGCTGAGACCCTCCATGGTTGTGCTTTTGATTTGCCAACCGCTTTCTGCAGTGCTTCTTCATATGGCTAGTCTTGCCACAATAATGACAAGTGATGGTCTTCAGGCTTTTGGTGGCATCCTCATCATTGTCTGGACCAGGTTTCCTTGCCCATTTGCCTTTGCCTTTAGCTTTGGCTGCAAAGGCCTGCTTCTTCCACATGTCCTGCTGCAAGAGCTTATTGGATAGCTCTCCAAACTTCAGGTCTACGTTTGTAGCTGTGATGTTCAGGGTCTCAATGAAGTGCTCGTAGGACCCTGGCAAGCTGTTCAACATGATCACCACCATGTCCTCTTCTGCCATCTTCCGACCAGTGGCCTCCAACTGCTCCCGGATGTCCTTGATCTTGAGTAAGTGCTCTTGGAGAGAGGCACCCTCACTCATCTTGATCGAGAACAACATATTCTTTAAAAAGAACGCTCGACCCTTATCTGAAATCTCATGGGTCTCTTTCAACTATTTCGAGATCACTACAACAGTCTTCCCATTCTGAACCTCAGGTAGCATCTCATTTGTCACGGACAATTTGATCAGCATCACGACCTCTCTGTCTTGGCCATCAAACTTGTCCTGGTCTTTACCTGCAACCGTGGGACAAGGACTTGTGCCCAGAACAACATCTGACAGGCACCGGTACGCAAAAATGGCCAACATGTGTTGCTTCCAGGTATTGTAGTTCTTCCCAGAGAACTTTTAGTTGCCTTCTAACATGATGTTGGTCAATGTAGCCATAGATGATCGTAAAATACTGAACCTAGGAGATAAATAATGGCAAAATACCTGCAATCTGCCCTCAACCAGCTCCAAATCAACCAATTTCTCCTCAAATCTGCTAACTCAAGAAATTAGCAGTAAAAAAAATACCAGGTCTTCGAAGCTGGGCACCAATCTAGGTAAGAACAGACCAATTTGGCTTTTAAAACCGAAAAATCAAATGAACACGGCTCCGGTTGATCCGAAACCCTTTCGGCTCCTTGAGTGTGCTACACTGGCGATCCCTCGATCTGTCACTACCGGCAGCAGTCCCTAGGTCTTCATGTGCTCCTAGACTCCGTGGCCCTAACCTCACTCTAATACCATGTAACGGAAATCGAGCACACACAGAAACCAAGATAACTTGAATAAGGTTATTTGTCTTTATTCAAACAATGAAATAAGAGAGAAAATAGCTTTCTTATATAGGTTACAATCAAGTAGAGTCAAACCACTTTATAAATGTGGGTTAAAGTGAAAATATAACCTAAAAGCAAATATCTGACCTAAAAGCAAATAAATTAACCTAAAGTCACTTTGACTTTATTAATGCCTAAGTCTAATTTCTAATTGACCATTATAAACTAATATTTAATTTAACACTTTTAATATTTCTTCATAATTCACTTTATTAATTTAATACCCCTTTTTAGTCCAAAAAGTGATTAATTTGCCCTTATAACTTCTCATGTCACTGAAAGTCACTTTTAATCATTCTATCCTGTAGATATTTTCGTCCTGATTCCAACAAGCTATTATACTAAGGTGTTTCTCCAAAAAACAAGCTCCAAATAACAGCTTTAGTGTAATTAATTAAAATATGCTCAATAATAACCCAAAATTATGGAAATCGTCGGAATGCAACAAAACCAAGGACAAACTGTGCGGAATGGATCCTGATGATGAAATATGATGAATAATGTGAGTCGGGCAGCATACAACTCCTCAAAACTATCTGAGCTCACTATCACTCCCAATTGGCTACTCTGGCAGGCATCCCAAACTGTAACACAAGGGAATCCAAAAATGGGGACATTATAGTCCTCCCTGCTCGAATATTGCTTGTCCTCAAGCAATAGCTGAATCAAACTGTATATGATCCCAGGGTCCCATATCCACCTGTGTGACATGAAGTACTCTCCCCTCAAAACATGGTCCCTCAAAGTGCTTGCCACGTAGGCCCCCAGAATGCTCCTGATCAGTAGAACGATCATGTGCAGTAGATCCTCAGTCAACTCCTTAGGCAACCGCTCTACTCAGATCTCATCTCCATTGACCACTAGACTACCAAACACTCTAATCCCTGGATCCCAAATCAGGGTGTGAACTACAGTGCCTTGTAAAGGATAGTCCTGTAAGACATCAACACAAAGAGTCTCCTGAAGATCCCCAACCAATAGAGAAAGTAAATACAGTATCCATCCCTCAAGGAATCCCCCATCCAAACTAGTCTCTAAACTACCACCTCCGGTAGTATCCAGATCCCCTGCTAACCAAGAAAATGACCTACTCATTTACCTGATCCTCAACGAAGGATTCCCATTCTTCCACATAGCGTCCTCATCTTCATCCGATCTTAAATTCCCCCAACAATGGAAGGAATCAATCATGAACGTCCCCGAAATTCCCATGTGCTCTAGAAGAGCTCCAAACACTACATCACATAACTTTGATGGTGCCATACCATTTATCTTGGTGCCTACTGAATTGTAAACCTTCGACTGAAGTGTACTAATAGCTATGCTGTCATGTCCATGATCACTAAACTCGACCACCCTGCCAACTCACACTGCTGCATGCGGTGTCTCATACTTCGGTAATATCCCTATGATGTTAGCCCTACTATATAGGTCTAGTACACCAGGGTCGAGAGATGCTAGCWTACTCTCCCAACTTTGCCCTAAAACGAGGATGGCTAAGGAATCATGCCCTGACTCGTGATGCTGACATACCATGTATGCCGCCATATGCCTCATGACATCATCCTCGAGATCCTCCCAGGAGAACCTCTCTCTGATCTGTTGATGGGTCCTAAAATGTCCAAGCTGTCCAACCATAGGTACATCATGTACGGTCCTCAAGATCTCTGTCGTTGTCGGCTGTGACCATACATCCTACCAACTGACCTAATAGTCCTCATCGGAAGCATCTGTCCTACTATGCTCCCCGTCCTCATCTCGATGAGACTCTGAACCTATATTAATCCCTGAAATATCCTTTGTCCCACGGCTGAGGATACACTCCATCAGGCCCAAGGCCTCATCTGACTGTCTCAAGTGAACCTCCCCTATCCTGCTGCATGTAATGGAGTATCCCCTGTTAGGAGGTCGTTGTCTAATAACTCTCCATGTCCCATTCAACTGGCTATCTTCCCCAATGCTGCTGTATATAATGAAAGTATCGGGGAAGGCTAACCGAAATGCATGCAACTGTATGTAGGACTGGGAAGTATCATATGTGCTGGTCAACCCCAAAGACTTGACCAAAAACTCATCCATCGACATCCAAGGTGAATAGTCGACTGGACTCCACACTAATTTCATGCCATCATGTACAACGACAGGTGACTCCACATATTGATGGTCAATCACACTCCCCCTATCATCACTCATATGACTGATGATACTGAGAAGGTAATCTCCCAGAATCATGTGCTGCTGTAAAGGAGAGGACCGCTTTCCACGTAAATCTCCATGCTCCACCAAGTTTGTCTCCTGTATATCCATGCAAGCTTGTGTATCCGCCTGCATCATCATGTATCCTAAGTGTACTACTGGGTCAACCTCTACATGGATGTCAACTAATCCTGGAACCCAAATGGACGTGTCTTCATATCTGCCCCTGGCTCTAGAATCCCCATGTGTATGTGTAGGACCAATTCTCTCAGAGCTCCTCATGAATGGTGGTCCCTGTGACACATGAACATCCTCAAGCGTCTCCTGGTCACATCTCTCTATAATCATCATTGATCCTGGGTATCCCTCACGCTCCTCCGTCAATTTTCACTCCTCTATCAAACCACCAACATCCTCTGGTGATGTAGTTGAAGTATATATCTGACTCTCTGCTGAGATATATGTAGTGGATCCCTGACTAGCCTCCTCAAGGAGCTCCTCAAATCTGGACTTTGATTCTTGAAGGGTTGTTTGTGTGCCTTTCAAGAATCCATGTGTCCTCTAGTGATGTAGTTGAAGTTTATATCTGACTCTCTGCTGAGATATATGTAGTGGATCCCTGACTAGCCTCCCCAAGGAGCTCCTCAAATCTGGACTTTGATTCTTGAAGGGATGTCTGTGTGCCTTTCAAGAATCCATGTGTGCTCACCAACTCATGGGTGAGTTAGTCCACCTCAGTCTCCTTCTCCTTTAGCGCCCCATGATACATCTTGCCAACCTCCAAAATGTAATCTTTATCCATAAGTAATTGTTAGTAGTCAGTCCTCATCACAGTGACTCCCTCCCTGAGTGTCTGAAAGTCATCAATGGTGAGCTCCCCATCCAAACTATCATGTGCCATCGTGGCCCTCCAACAATACTTTGCCACCAACGGATGTGTATCATCAATGTGTCTAATGGCTGCCACAATCATGTCCTCTCTGAACCTCATCTGTCCTGCCAAATGCCGTGACTCCTGAACACTGCCTTGGTGAAGTGCTACCTCATGACTCCCATTGCTAATGTCAACAGTGGAATCCTCATCAACACACTGGACAAAACCCCCCGGGGAAAACCAGTTTGAGATATATGTATATATATGAAGTGTCCCAAGCATGGAATACAACAAGGAAGTAAATACAATGGAACCTGTACACTTTGCAAGCTCCTCTCAAGCTATGCAAGCAAGCTCCTTGAAGAATGCGCCCTTCCCCTTGCTTGACCAAGCTTGATGAACTAGTGCACCCTTGACCTTCCTTTGGTTGTTTGAGAAACCCTTGCAAGCAAATCTCCCTTTGAATGCTGCCTCAAACCTCCACCAACCAGATCTTCTCTAGCCTCACTCCAACATGTGCCTGCAAGCTTGTGCCCTCTCTCCTCAAGTGTGCCCTCTAGCAAGCAATAGCACTCACAAGCAAATAATGGAGCGTCAAGCCTCCTTGTGCCTTGCATGAATGAAGGCGCCCAAGCTAGCTCCAACCAATGCTTCCATTCTCTTCTCCTTGCTCCTCTCCAAACTCTGCAAGTGAACAAAACAAGAATGAATGCCTCTCTCAACCGTTGCACCCCTCTTTAGCCATCCTTAGCCAAACTTAGATATTGATGGCTAAGATCATCTCTTGCCATCTCTAATCAATGGGTGAGATCTTCTCACAAGTATCTCACTTCGAAAACCACTTTTGGTTAAGTTTCCTAAGTTTGCCTCATGTTCCTTAATTCACCCACAAAGTGAATTAATAGTCACTTTTTGCCTTAAGTGACATATTTCAGTTTTGACTTAAATCTGCTAAGTCAAAGTGAAATTATAACATAAAGGTAAAGTACAAGGGTCAAATCATTTCCCTCTTGTGGTTAGAGAGACAACCACAAGGGGACCACTTCCCAAGGTACCCCAAAACTCAACATCACCAAGCTGAAATATTAAAAATTGGAAGACTTTTCCTCATCCCTCACATACATAAGCTCTTCAATTTAGCTATCCAACAAGGCTTTCCAAAACCTTGGACTCAAAGCCTCATTGTACCTATTTTTAAAAGTGGGGATAAAGGCAATCTCGTTAATTATAGGACCATTATGATTAGCCCCATTTTAGCTAAGCTACACAGAAGTATTTTGGAAAAAAAAATCGGCACATGGCTAGATAGCCATGGAAAAAGAGCTAGAGGCTAGGCTGGGTTTAGAGGCTACCATTCGACTGTGGACCACCTTGCTACATTTAGGATCATTACAGAGGAGTGTCATAATGATAAAACCGATCTCTATTGTTGTTTCATTGATTTTAGAAAAGCTTTTGACACTGTGCCCAGGACTAACCTCTGGAATAGGTTAGAAGAGATGAAAGTCCCTTTCGACTTGAGAGTTGCTGCAGTAAGGCTATATGAGAAAGTTATTGCCAAGCTTAGGAACATTGAGGGTAGGTCGGAGGAAATTAATTGTAATATAGGAGTCAAGCAAGGTTGTCTCCTATCCCTTACCCTTTTTGTCATCTATATTGATAAGTTAGAAGATTGTTTGGAGGATGTAGGCTGTGTTGGCCTGAATCTTGCTAGTATAGTCATCATTCTCCTTTATGCTGATGATATTGTTCTTATGGCGAAGAGTCCCTATGACCTAGGTAAGCAACTAATAACCCTCACAGACTTCTGCTCTAGCATGGGCATGACTGCGAACACTAACAAAACAAAGGTTATGATAATTAAATCCAAAAGGATCACCTACGATACTTTTGTTTATGACAACACTAGCTTGGAGGAAGTTCCTTCATACAAGTATGTTGGAATCGATATCCACCACAAGCTCAATTGGAACTATAGCGTTGAATAAAGGATAAATGGAGGGTGGAAAGCTTATTATCGGCTCGAAAACAATTGTAAATCAACAGACCTTTGGCTTTGGGATAACAAGAAACTCCTCTTTCACACTCTTGTCACTCCAGTTATCTTATATGGATGTGAAGTTTGGGGTTGCAGTGTATCTAGAGAATCCTGGAGAAAGATAGAACAATTCTAAAATAATTTTATAACTTATAATCTTAAAATTAAGGGCAATACTTGAATACACCCTATCCTATCCTATCCTCCTCATAGAAGCAAGCCTTTGCTCCATTGAGAGCATTACTATGATTAGATACCTAACGTACAAGAATAAGATAAACAACATGGATGAAAATAGGCTCCCCAAAATTGCTTCAAACTCTAGCCAAAACCACCAACGGCTCAAGCGGGGATGGCATAAAGATGCCTAATCTTGGCTAAATCATTGGGGAATACAAGAAGAAGCCATCATGCATAATATCGATAATATTACAAATATTATCACCTTTAAATTTAAGGAGAATATGTGGTGTGATAAAGAATTAGTGGATAAAAAGAAATTAAGATATTACAAGGAGGTGGTCAACCCTAATTTAAAAGATCAAAATTACTTCTCAGTTTTGAAAAGTGTAAAGAAGAAAATCAACATTGCTAAAATAAGAACAAACTTTCACGAGCTACATAGTGAAACTGAGTGTTGGACAACACCCAAAACACAATGGGATGAAAACTTCTTCACCTTTGTGACACTAAGCAAGTAGAAGATGAAAAACACTTCCTCTTGGAATGCCCTTCCTATACCCATATTAGATCCCAATTTAAAAAATATTTGCCACATTATGGACCTTCCTAACCTCACAAGTCATCAAAACTATGGTGATCTTGGAACACTTCTCTCAATGCTTTTTGAGCATAGAAATACAATTTTAAAGAAATTGAAGTAATCTCTTACCTTCTTAAGGTCTGGTAGACCAATTGGTCTCAATGGACGTTAATCATCATCATCATCAGCAGTCCAAGTTAATACAAAACACTAAAAAAAAGTGAACTCATATAAATTGTTTTCATGATTGAAGTAATATCCGTTCTTACTATAATATAGTGAAATTCAATGTTTTTTTCTCTACAATTGTATGCATCTTATATTTTCCTAACTCATTCCATTCCAGTGCTTATCATATAAAATGATAATTAATTTGACTGAAGATTATCATGTTCTGAAACATATCTTCTTAGATCTGTCCTCCTCAGAGGATTTTACTTTCGAGGATATGAGGTAATACCACAGTAGATGCTGTGTTTGATGGTATTAAGTTGGAACTTATTTTCTGCAGATGCTGTGGATATTAAGAATCTCTAATACATCTTTTGGATGTTTGCTATATTCCCCATTTCTGTGCCGGATTTAGTTGTAGTTGAATTTGAAATTTTGATATTAATTTATTTTATTTCTGATTTCTTCAGCAGGGCACTGTTAGTTGCATGTAAGATGCTGAATACTTAATTGAGCCATATTGTGATTTTGGGATGCAATAATAAACTTTTTAAGCTTAATTTCATATTAGGTACTTGAGAGCTATGATCGTGCTTACAACAACATGGTTCGTGTACAGCAGTTGGCAGAGTTGGAAGAGGTGCTTTTTCATTCTTAGTATCTGCATGAGTTTTAGCTTTTATTATTATTGACTTCTATGTATATTTTTAACATATGCGTCAAACTTGAAGAGTAAGATTTGGGACAATTTGTACTCTTAGTTTTTCTTCTTGTTTGAACTTATTTGTTGATTTATGATGTCTATTACAGGTCATAGATTATAACACAATGCCCATCGACAATGCTGCTACAGAAGGACGACAGGCATTGATCCGTAAAATGTGGATTGATCGGATACAAGGAACCAAACGAAATGTTGAGGTTGATATCATTTTGACCTTTAGGGGTCTGTTTTATTTCCTACTTCGTCTGGTCACAATTTTTATTCTGGGCACACTTTTTGCAGGTTTGGCAAGAATTACTAGCTGTTCGTGCTTTAGTTGTTCCACCGACAAAGGACATAGACACATGGTTGAAATTTGCTTCTCTTTGCCGGAAAAGCGGTCGTATTAGTCAAGGTCGTTCCACCTTGGTCAAACTGTTGCAGGTAAAGTGCTTTCAATCATTACTTGCTTCATAATCTATAAAATTTTGGAAAGAATTGGCTGATTTTCTTGGCAATCATGTTGCAGTATGATCCAGAATTGGCTCCTTTAAAAGCTAGATTCTCAGGTCCGCCTCAAGTTATTTTTGCATATTTAAAGTATCAATGGTCTCTTGGAGAAGATACTAAACGGAAGGAAGCATTCCATCGGTTGCAAGTACGCAAAAGTTTCCCTTCACTGCAATTGGATTGGCTGGATTCTTACGCTAAAGTTTCTCTTCACTGCAATTGGAATACCTGGATTCTTCATTGCTTAAATATATTTCATTGAACATTCCATATTTCATTGATTTATGATGTTGCTAATGAGTTATTCTTTCTATTTGTTTCTTGAAGGATTTGTCAGTTGAGCTTGCTGGACATGCACATTCATCGGCATCTATGTATATGTATCCCATTGCAGCATCAAACTCTATTAGCTCTTCAAGTTCTGGAGTTTCTCTCCTTGCTCGAATATATAAAAAACTTGGAACCTGGCACTGGGCACTAACGCCTGTATTGGATGAAGACTCCATACATGGTGCTGCTACGTTCATTAACCTTATCACAACAGTTTGAGGCCTGAAATATCTACTTATTTTGAAACAGTTACACATGTAAATGTGATATCTTACTAATGTATTTTCATGATATGGGTGTTTTCAGAGATTCGTATTGCATTTCAAAACGCCACGGAAATTGCTGAAAAATGGTCAAAATCGTGGCACAAGTGGGCATTGTTTAATACTGCAGTGATGTCCCATTTCATCCATAGAGGCCTTCCTGCTGTGGCCAGTCAGTATGTTGTTGAAGCTGTAACAGGATATTTTCGTTCGATAGCATTTGGTGCAAATACAAAGGGGGGTGATGAAAGTTTGCAGGTATGGGAATATAGGAGTAGCCTAGAATTTTGGTTTAATTATATTTGCATCTATTTTGAGTGTAAAGAAAAACATGTGGAATGAAGATGAAGGAGAAACACAGGAAAGTGCTCTGTGAAAAATATTTGAAAATAGGGTTCCACTAATAAGTAAAGGTTAAATTTGAGTGTTTTTGTTTAAACTGCAATGCAATCTACATAACAAAAGATGGATTCCATGAATTTTAAGCAGCAAATATTTTCTGGTTAAGGTGCGTTCCTAAATTCAGGGAGACTTTGAAGTTTAATAATAGTATATAGTAGAATGGTTTTGCCAGAGAGGACAAGGATCAGGTTGTATACTCATCTGATAATGGGCCGTTCTATGTTCCTTTGCCCTTCTTTTGTGAAAGTGTTTTCATAACCATTTCTAGGATCTCATCCAAGATGCACCTTTGGAATACGATTTTCAGGGCCACTGTCCTCTACAGATATGAGATATGGGACCAAGTTTGTTTCATGATGATTGTGCTAAGTTAAAGATAGTCTAGACCCTCCTTCTCAGGGACATGATCTGATGGGAGCACATTGTCCCCTAGTGCAACGTTCAGGGGGATTTCAGGGCCCAGCCTCTTTACCATGAGGCCATTTTTTGATAGGTCTCATTGATTCACAGATTCGGGATTTTTGGGGTCTTGGCCTTTTGGCATGATAGGTATCCCTACCTAGCATTTTGTTCAGCCACCCCCGCAGGCTGCTCTCAGTGTGTGTTTTCAAAGGTCTCTAAGTTATTCCAGTGAGTGGTCAATCTCTCTAGAGCATTTTCCCCATTTCAGATACTCTATAGATATGCTAGGTCAATAACTTGTTAATTTTCAGACCATGGTATGCAAGGTCTGCACTCAGAAACTAAGCCAGAAATCTAAGTAGATTAAAACTTTAAAAGCCAATTAAAACATTGCATCTGAACTACTTTAATCAGCTAACACATATTGCTGAAAATAAGAACAGAAGAAGTACACTAGATAGAACTGTTGATGTTTGGACAACATCGGGAAGACATTCTTCCATATATATATATATCATATAATATATGACATGATATTTATAATACAAGGTATAAATATATATAATAAAAAAGTAGTTATTTATTATCTAAGGGACGCATCCTTTCATGGATGGTCACCATATGTTCTATATATATATGGAACACTCATCATTGTAATAATACAATCTATCTCATATTATCTCATTTAGCAAAAATCAACATGGTATCAGAGCAGGACTGGGCGTGACTCCTTCACGGGAGAGCCCAGGAAGATGAGAGTAGAAAAATTAACAAAAAGAAGTTTGGTTATAATAATCTGAATCTCACAGATTAAATATAAGCATTGGAAGATGCGATGGTTAAAGAAGAAGGGAACAAATCTGACACAAAGATGGTGCTGGACGGTCCAGAGAAGAGCCGAACAAAATATCTGATTTCCCTGGGCAATAAATAATGAAGCTCTGGTGGTATTCTATATATTAAAATGACAATGTGCATACATGCATTGACGGATCTTTAGTGAGCGCCTGTGTTAAGTTTTTATTGTCGTTAATAGGTTAATTCCAAATTACTTGAGCATTTAATGCATTTCCAAAACAACAACATAAATAGGATCACTAAAAGAAACACAATCACAAGGTACGCAACATTTTATCCTGGGAAACCCTCATGGGGGAGAAAACCCAACAACAACTTCCTCAAAAATAGATTGCCAATACAATGCCGAGACTAAGACCAAAACACCAAGAATAAACTGAGGCCGAGCATGCGCCTCTCTTCTCCTTCCTCCTGCAACTGCAACTGCCTTCAAGATATGCRCAGTAGATGAGTGAGTGTGAGAGTCTGTAAGTGAGGCACCATCCTCACATATAAATACTAGTTGAGGAGGTGCTAGGGTTATGTCTCTTCACATGGTAGGGCCGACTTCTTCTAGAAGTGGTTAAAACCACTTTATAAACACTAGGGGCCGACTTTACAAATACCACCATATAAATATGGTTTGACCAATCCACAAAAGGGGATTTGATCTTATACAAGACCCAACATGATCAATCCACAAAAGGGGATTTGATCTATAAGATAATAACTCAAATATAATTAGAATATGCTTCGAAGTTACAATATTTCAACACCCTGTACGCCAATAGAAGTGTAGCATGTGCTCACAACTATATCATGCACATTCCTCATCCTTTGGCTTTGAGTTTGAGTTGGCGGCCAAATTGCGTTACTTATTGAAGAACAAGAAATGGTGGAGCGCACCGGTGATGGTTCCGRCCGTGCTGTAAGGGAAAGTAGCAACCTGTTGCTGGAATGAAGCGGATGGAGGGTCTGCCTTCATTCTGCCACTTAGATCATTGTGGTAGCGCAACCGTATATTAGAATTCCTCTTGCTGTCTACATGGTTTAGAGGTGGTCGCTTACACTTCCTTGAATTGGAAAATTAATGTGATCACTGTAGACTTCCTTTGAAGTGAGAAGTAGTGACAAATCCTCTTAGTCGAGATCACATGAAGCTTGTGTCAATGTGTTGATGTTTGAGGCAACATCATGAGACATTTTCCTGGGTCCTGTGTGGACTAGTAGGGGGGGAATGTAGACTTCATCCTGACGTGCCTTAGATGGTCAGATGAAGGAACCAAGACATTGGTTTCACGAGGAAACCTCGATATGTCTTGGGGGACATTGGTTCCATGGGGGAACCTCGGTCAAATAAATATGTAAGGAGCTTGTGAAGCCACACTGCTTCACAGACTGCCACACTCAACGCTATATGCTCTGCTTCTGCAATATTCAAAGCCACAGAGCTCTGTTTCCTGCTGCACCAGGAGACCATAGCAGACCCCAAGGTAAAACAACAACCAGATGTGCTCTTCCGGTCCACCGCGCTCCCTGCTCAATCTGCATCGGCATACCCCTGCAATCTCATGTCTACAACGGAGGCATATCTCAGGCCATATCCAACTGTGCCTCGTAGATATCTCAATACATGCTTCACTGCTATCCAATGAGTCTGTCTCGGCTGATTGATGAACTGACTAAGTACATTCACTGCATAGCATATTTCAGGTCTGGTGTTAACCAGATACATCAATGATCCAATCAACTGTCAGTATAGATGTGGATCAATCTCACCTGAGTCAGTAGAAGCCTCGTTCATTTTCTTCAGATCCATCACCATCGATGTAGGCATGGATTTGCAGTCTGTCATACCGAACTTCTTCAATATCTCGACTATTTATTTTCCGTGACTTAGGAAAATCTCATTAGTCCTTCGCCATACTTCTAGTCCCAAGAAGTAGTGCATCATACCCAGATCGTTCATCTCGAATTTAGAAGTCAATGCTCGCTTGCATTCGACAATAAGTCTTTTTGAACCGGTGAGGAATAAGTCATCAACGTACAGGACCGAGATCAAGCACTCGTCACCAACAACGTGATAATATAGGTTTGGATGAACAACACTTTTGTTGAAGCCCAAACTCATCAGGAATCCATCCATCTTCTCATACCAAGCACGAGGTGCCAACTTTAGTCCATACAGGGCTTTCTTCAACCATTGAGAAAGGCTGTCTTTACATCCATTTGATGTATTTTCCAACCCATGGATGCAGTTAGTGCAATGATAGTACAGATGGAAGTATATCGGGCTACTGGAGCAAATGTCTCCTCATAATCAATTCCCTCCACCTGTGAGAATCCTCTGGCTACAAATCTTGATTTGTACTTCTCGAAACTTCCATCAACTGAATGCTTGATCTTATAGATCCACTTGGAAGTCACTACAAACTTCCCTTCTGGTCTCGGAACAATATCCCACACATCATTCTTTATGATGGACTGATACTCTTCTGTCATGGCATCTTGCCATACCTGCTGACCTGCTGCTTCTCCATGACAAGAAGGCTCAGTATCAATGATGTGGCTCATGGACGAAACATAGCTCGAAAATCTCTGTGGTCTGTTGCTCTCTCAGAATGTGCCTTGAGGCACTGCATGTCCCTCTGCCTCTTGTAGAGTCTGTCGAGCCCAGACAAGACTTTTATGGCCTACTGCAATGTCTCTGGGAACATCAACTGGAGCAATTGGATCAATTGATGTCTCCCTCTAAACTGCTGAAGGGAGAGAAGGTACTGTCTTGCTGTCATTCTCCATCTGAGATTCTATGGATCTTCGAAATGCTATCTCTTCCTCAAAGATGACATCTCTGCTCACCTCAATCTGTCTCTGACTAGAGATGTAGATACGGTATGCCTTCGAAGATTCATTGTATCCCACAAATGTACCCTTTCTGCTTGAAGGGTCTAGGTTGGACCTCTTCTCCTTGGGTACATGAAAGTATATTGGACACCCAAATATCCTGAAGTGTCCAACCTCAGGCTTCACTCCGGTGAAGGCTTCTTTGGGAGTCATGTTCTTCAAAATCTGGTGAGGACTCCTGTTCTGAACATATACTGCTGTCATGGATGCTTCTGCCCACAGAATCATAGGTAGATTCTGATCATGTATCATTCCTTGGTTGCCTCAATGATGGTTCTGTTCTTCCTCTCTGCAACCCCATTTTGCTGAGGGTTGTAAGGAACGGTGTACTCCCACTTGATCCCTGCCTCAATACATAAATCATTGAAATCCCTAGAGGTGTACTCTCCTCCATTATCTGATCTTAGCACCTTGATCCTCCTTCTGGTCAGGTTCTCAACCTGAGCTTTGAATTCTTGAAATCTCGCAAGGACTCTATCCTTAGTGTTCAAGAAATAAATCCATGTCTTCTGAGAGTGATCATCAATGAAGAGCATATAGTACAAATATCCGTTCAAGGAAGCAACGATCATGGGTACACACAAATCTGAATGTATCAAGTCCAAGATCACCTTGGATCTGCTGTCACTGCTCAAGAAGGACCCCTTGACATTCTTTCCAAGAGCACAACCTCTGCAAACACCATTATGCTGAACTTGTATCTCTGGAAGTCCTGTTAACATCTTTCTTAGAGAGGGAATGCCTCTATATTGAATATGAGCAAGTCTCCTATGCCATAGCTCACACAAGCTCTTAGTATCATGTAACAAGGCCTGGACTGGTCGGACAATCAACCTGTATAAGCTGTTTTCTCGAACACCAAATACTCGGGCATAATCCATATGTGAGTTCTTGTGCCATGCAAGAACTTTTCCTTCTGAAAAGGTAACCTTGTAGGCTTTATCCTCTTTGGCAGAAATGGAGACAAGGTTCCTTTTCATCCCAAGTACATATAGTACCTCACTCAGCTAAAGGGGTATGTCAGAATCTAGTTGGAATGTAGAAGTTCCAATCCCTTTCACATTATATCTGGCATTGTCTCCAAGTACAACATGTAGACTGGTCTCTTTCTCAACAAGATCTGTCAGATGATCTCTATATCTGGTCATATGCTTGGAGGCACAAGTGTCAATTAACCAAATATCATTATCAGTAGGAACCGTACCTGAGAGTGCTGATATGAATAAGAAGGCTTCATCTTTGATGTCTTCATCTCTCTGATGTGGCTCTAGATCAACATCAACAGTGGAGGCAAGTTGTCTTTCTTTCTCTTCATCGGTAGCTGTCTTTGGTAAATCCTCTTGTATCACACTCAATAGGTCATCCTCTTCCAAGGTGATCTGATGTGCTGACTTCTAGAAACTGAAGTTGCTTGATCCTTCAAGCCTATCATCCACCAAGGTTCTGTTTCTCATGGTTTGCAGATTCTTCCAAAAACCGTTAGCAACTAGGCTAGGAAACCTAATTGCTGGCTAGGAAACCTAACTGCTAGGCTAGTCTAGCAACCTTAGGTTTCGTTGGACTTATGTTTGCCAACAATAAGCCTTGAAAGTCAGAAGAACACTGGTGAGCTGAAAAACTCCTTCAATGGGCTGCAAAAACCGTAAAACCAAAATTCTGTAAAAAATTGTGGAACACTAGGGCCAAAAATCCAAAATTCTCGGAATTGCAATCTGAAAGTTGTTGGATGTGCACTGAAGGAGGCCGTACACTCCTATGCAAAAATCAGCCCCAACATTTCAGTGGAAGGTGCTAAAACAACCAAAAAGGAGAGGGTCGTACCTGTTTTCAGAAACCCTAGGAGGGTCGTACGGTTCTACAGAAGAGAGGATGAATGACTTTGAAAGCTTGTGCAATGGCTCTTTCAAGTCCTAAGCTCTGAAACCATGTTGAATTTTCAACAAGATTGACCTCACACATCATCTCATATAAAAATTCAACATAGTATCTGTTGAATTTTAATGCTTAGCTCATGCACATGTAGTTTATTTAATTTAGCATGTACTTGATCCATAAACTATGTAGTATTAACATACACAAGTGTTGCAATAACCAAGATCACAGGAAGAATAACCATGCACAAGAACACAAGAAGTATCCTGGGAAAACCGTACTCAATCAAGGGAAAAACCCAACAATCCTTTGCTATATTCTCAAGAGAAGATTCCCCACACCATAAACCTTAGCACACAAGAGGGTGCTTACAAAACCTAGAAACTAGCGCCCAAGAGAGGTGCGCACTTCAGTCGTACAAGTGCTTGCTGAAATTATGAGATGACAAGTGAGTGAGTGTGATCCACAATGGGGATCCACACTTATTTATACAAGAACCAACACAACAAAAGGTGTGTCTATTGGCACAATAAGGCTGACCTCATTAACTCAATAATATAATTAATCATTACACAATGTTAATTATCTTTCACATGGTGGGGTCAACTTGTACCCTTCATAACATAATTAGGGTTACAAGTAAATCTTACTCTCAGACAATATAGTAAGGATCTCTCTCATCCTCTAGTGCTCAACCACTAGGGACACGTCCACCTGTGCTCAGCCACAGAGACGTCACACTCAACAGATCACTCATCTGAGTCCACAGGAGTACCATCTGGAGCACCATCTCAAGCCGATTCAACTAAGTCCATAGGAGTACAAGGTAGGAGACCATCTCAAGCCAACCCAATTTAGTCTAGAGGAGTACAAGGCAAGAGACCATCTAAAGCCAACTCAACTCAGTCCAGAGGAGTACAAGGCTGGAGACCATCTCACGTCATCTCAACTCAGTCCAGAGGAGTAGACAAGAGACCACACGTCATCACAAGTTAGTCCAGAGTCTGACGCACACCCATCACATGGACACACCCAACATTTGGGCTCTCTCTCATAGATGTCTCAACTTAGTCCGGAGGAGAATGATCTGGAGGATGTCACACGACGCTGCAATCATCAACACTCCCTCTCAGGGATTCTCCACCAAGACAAGTCTCTCACGGAAGTACTTGAGCATTGTCCTGGCAAGCAGTTTGGTGAAGACATTTGCAACCCACTCATGTGTAGAAAGGTACTGCATGTGTATTGCTTTCCTCTGCACCATATCTCTGATATAATGGTATTTGATCTCAATGTGTTTCGATTTATCGTGAAACACAAGATTCTCTGAGAGCTTCACACAACTCTGGTTATCACAATGGATAACGGTGGAATCCATCTCGTGACCAAATAAATCTGCAAGGAGCTTGCGAAGCCACACTGCTTCGCGGACTGCCACACATAACACTATGTACTCTGCTTCTACCATACTCAAAGCCACATAACTTTGTTTCCTACTGCCCCAGGAAACCATGGGAGATCCCAAAGTAAAACAACAATTGGATGTGCTCTTCCGGTTCACTGTGCTCCCTGCCCAATCTGCATCGACATATCCCTACAATCTCATGTCTACATCAGAGGCATATCTCAGGCCATATCCAACTGTGCCTCGTAGATATCTCAGCACATGCTTCGCTGCTATCCAGTGAGTCTGTGTCGGCTGACTCATGAACCGACTGAGTACATTCACTGCATAACATATTTCAGGTTTGGTGTTAACCAGATACATCAAAGATCCAATCAGCTGTCGATAAAGATGTGGATCAATCTCGCCTGAATCAGTAGAAGCCTTGTTCATTCTCTTCAGATCCATCACCATCGGTGTAGGCATGGACTTGTAGTCTGTCATACCGAATTTCTTCAATATCTCCACTGTATGTTTTCCTTGGCTCAGGGAAATCTCATCAGTCCTCTGCCATACTTGTAGTCCCAAGAAGTAGTGCATCGAATTCAGAAGTCAATGCATGCTTGCATTCAACAATAAGACTTTCTGAACCGGTGAGGAATAAATCATCAATATACAGGGCCAAAATTAGGCACTCTTCACCAACAATATGGTAGTATAGGTTGGATCAACAACACTCTTGCTGAAGCCCAAACTCATCAGGAATCTATCAATCTTCTCGTACCAAGTACGAGGTGCCTGCTTTAGTCCATACAGGGCTTTCTTCAACATGCACACATGAGACTTCTGCTCATGTATCACGAATCTATGTGGCTGATCGATGTAAACTTCTTCCTTAATCTCACCATTGAGAAAGGCTGTCTTTACATCCATCTGATGTAGTCTCCAACCCATGGATGCAGCTAGGTCAATGATCGTACGGATGGAAGTGTATCGGGCTACAGGAGCAAATGTCTCCTCATAATCAATTCCCTCCACCTGAGAGAATCCTCTAGCCACAAATCTCGCTTTGTACTTCTCGACATTACCATCAGCTGCATGCTTGATCTTATAGATCCACTTGGAAGTCACTACAGACTTCCCTTCTGGTCTCAGAACAATATCCCACACATCATTCTTCATGATGGACTGATACTCTTCAGTCATGGCATCTTGCCAAACCTGCTGACGTGTTGCTTCTCCATGACAAGAAGGCCCAGTATCAATGATGTGGCTCATAGCTGAAACATATCTCGAAAATCTCTGTGGTCTCTTGCTCTCTTGGAATGTACCTCGAGGAGCTGCATGTCCCTCTGTCTCCTGCAGAGTCTGCCAGCCTAGGCATGCCTTTTATGGCCTACTACAATGTCTCTGGGAACATCAACTGGAGCTACGGGATCAATTGGATCAATGGATTTCTCCCTCTGAACTGCTGAAGGGGGAGAAGGTACTATCTCGCTGTCAATCTCTATCCGAGATTCTCTGGACCTTCGAAAGGGTATCTCTTCCTCAAAGGTGACATCGCTACTCCCCTCAATCTGTCTCTAACCAGGGATGTAGATCCGGTATACCTTAGAAGATTCACTGTGCGCCACAAATGTACCCTTTTTGCCTGAAGGGTCTAGCTTGGTCCTCTTCTCCTTGGGTACATGAATGTATACATGACACCCAAATATCCTAAAGTGTCCAACCTCAGGCTTCACTTTGGTGAAGGATTATTCGGGAGTGATGTTCTTCAAAACTGATGAGGACTCCTGTTCTGAACATACATAGTTGTCATGGATGCTTCTGCGCACAGAATCATAGGTAGATTCTGATCATGTATTATCGATTTGGTTGGCTCAATAATGGTTCTGTTCTTCCTCTTTGCAACCCCATTCTATTGAGGGTTTTAAGGAATGATGTACTCCCACTTGATCCCTACCTCAATACAGAAA
This sequence comes from Picea sitchensis, assembly GCA_010110895.2. Lineage (NCBI taxonomy): Eukaryota > Viridiplantae > Streptophyta > Pinopsida > Pinales > Pinaceae > Picea > Picea sitchensis. The sequence continues at coordinate 160,885 of SNQJ01S0013161.1, forward strand.
TCACTGAAATCCCTGTAGGTGTACTCTCCTCCATTATCTGATCTCATCACCTTGATCCTCCTTCCGGTCAGGTTCTCAACCTGAGCTTTAAAGTCTTGAAATCTTGCAAGGACTCCATCCGTAGTCTTTAAGAAATAAATCCACGTCTTCCGAGAGTGATCATCGATGAAGAGCACATAGTACAAATATCCATTCAAGGAAGCAACAATCATGGGTCTACAAACATCTAAATATATCATGCCCATGATCCCCTTGGATCTGCTGTCACTGCCCAAGAAGGACCCGTTGACATTCTTTCCAAGAGCACAATCTCTGCAAATGCCATCATGCTGAACATGTATCTTTGGAAGGCCTGCTACCATCTTCCCCAGAGCGGGAAGGGCTCTATAATGTATATGAGCAAGTGTCCTATGCCATAGCTTGCTCAAGCTGATAGTATCATGTAACAGGGCCTGGACTGGTCGGACAATCAACCTGTATAAGCTGTTTTCTTGAACACCAATCACTCGGGTAGAATTCAAATGTGAGTTCTTGTGCCATGCAAGAACTTTTCCTTTAGAGAAGGTAACCTTGTAGTCTTTATCCTCTAAGGCAGAAAAAGAGACAAGGTTTCTTTTCATCCCAGGTACATACAATACCTCACTCAACTGAAGGGGTATGTCAGAATCTAGTTGGAAAGTAGAAGTTCCAACTCCTTTTACAGTTTATCTGGCATTGTCTCCAAGTACAACATGTAGACTAGACTCTTTCTCAACAAGGTCTGTCAGATGATCTCTATATCCAGTCATGTGTCTGGAAGCACCACTGTCAATTAACCAAATATCACTATCAGTAGGAGCCGTAAGTGAGAGTGCTGATATGAAGAAGAATGCTTCATCTTTGGTGTCTTCATCTCTCTAAGGTGGTTCTGGATCAACATTAGCAATGGATGCAAATTGTCTTCCTTTCTTCTAGCTTGGACAATTTCTCGCAATGAGTCCATACTTGTCACATCTGAAACACTGAATCTTTGAGTTGTCTTTTCTGTGTTCATGTCCTGAAGCTGATGAAGTTTCTTGTCTTTGAATGCTTTGTTGAATCTTCTTCTATTTCTTCTTCCTTTCTTTGTATGGAAAGCAAGAGCATGATTGTCATGATGATGGGAGTCTTGCACTCCTCTGGCTATAAGTCTGGTTTCTTCCTGGGTGTAGTTTGTCCATAGATGATCAAATCTCGGTAGATCTTCTCTACCACTGATACTTCGAAGAAATGGTTCCCAATGTCTTGGAAGAGCATTGAGAGTGGTTACGACAAGTTGTCTGTCTGATATGGTTTCTCCAATGGCACCCAACTGATCTCTGATCTTTGAAATGTTCATGAAGAAGGTAGAAACAATGTCAGCTTTTGTCATCTTGATATGTTGAAGTTGATTCTTCAATGTAAGGGCTCTGAGGGTGTTGTTACTCTCAAACATATTCTTTAATGCATCATACATCTCATAAGCTGTCTTTAGGGTAGAAATACGAGGTAGTGGATGATCTCTTATTGAATAGATGATTATATTCCTTACTTTGACGTCATCTTCCTTCCAATCATCCTTCTCTTCATCGGTAGCTTTTTTGGTAGAGTCTTTTCTATTAAACTCAATAGGTCATCCTCTTCCAGGGTGATCTGTAGTCTTGATTTCCAGGAATTGAAGTTGCTTGATCCATCAAGCCTATCTTCCACCAAAGTTCTGTTCCTCATGGTTTGCAGATTCTTCCACAAACCCTAATGGCTAGGCTAGGAAACCTAACGAATAGGCTAGGCTAGCAACCTTAGGTTTCGTTGGACTTATGACTGCCAACAATAGGCCTTGAAGGTCAGAAGAACACTTGTAATCTTGAAAAATCCTTCAATGAGTTGCAGAAACCCTAAAACCGAAATTTTGCATAAAATTGCGGAAACCCTAGTGCCAAAAATCAAAAGTTCGCTGATTTGCAATTTGAGAGTCTCTGGAGGTTGCGCTAAAGGAGGCCATACAATCGTATGCAAAAATTAGCCCCAACGTTCCAGTGGATGGTGTTGAAACTAGCAAAGGAAGGGGAGTCGTTTTTGCAGTTGCAGCAAGGGGAGGGGACGACTGGCTTCTTCAATGGCTTGTGCAATGGTCTCTTCAAGAACTTTGCTCTGATACCATGTTGAATTTAGCATGTACTTGAACCATAAACAATGCATCAATACCATACACAAGTGCTGCAATAACCAAGATCACAATAAGAATAACCATGCACAAGAACACAAGATGTATCCTGGGAAAACCCTTCTTAATCAAGGGAAAAACCTAGCAATCCTTTGCTATATTCTCAAGAGAAGATCCTCCACACCATAAACCTTAGCACACAAGAAGGTGCTTACAAAACCTAGAAACTAGCACCCAAGAAAGGTGCGCACTTCAGCCGTACAAGTGCTTGTTGAAATTATGAGATGACAAGTGAGTGTGATCCACAATGGGGATCCACTCTTATTTATACAAGAACTGACACAACAAAAGGTGTGTCTATTGGCACAATAGGGCCGACCTCATTAACTCAATAATATAATTAATCATTACACAATATTAATTATCTTTCACA